>JAUTYZ010508228.1:1291-14897 GCA_032273725.1 Panulirus interruptus | reverse complement strand
AGTGAAAGTATCTTCAATGAGATTATTCTACATATGAAATTCCTGAGAAAATCATTATCATGATAGCACTTATATGCTTCCCTGTAGTTTTGATAACTTCTTAAAGTCATATATATTTCTTCAAAGTCTATGGATAAACTATGTGAAGGGTTTCTAACACACTGCATTAACAGCATATCACACTAATTTAAATGAAAACTTTATAATAATTCAGCATATTTGCAATCACATAACTATCCCCTTGCATTAAGAGTTTTCCAGAGTCTGACACACATTATATGGTCTCTATATGCCTCAATACCAATACTGACATTATGGTACTTTCCAATTCAATATCAAACTCCTTGGCTTTTATTATTAGTGGTGGACCTTAACTTTTTTATATACCCTAAGCATTCAAACCTTCAAAGAATCATTAGATCCTCTATAAACAGACATGACAACACCTGAAATATATGCACCTGACACAAAGATGTTGGTCATTTGACCTGTATTATATAACAGCCTTTAGGCAAACATACCTGGATACCAAGAGGAAGGCCATTTGTCCCTAAGCCAAGGGGGCATTGCGTTGATGGGAAGAGAAGTACATTAATGATAGCAGTATATGTGAAGTTGAAGGCTCTGAAGATTGGTTGACTATGGTAAGGTGCAGTTGTAGGATGACTAGGGAACAGGAGCACTCCATCCTCGCCAAGAAGTTCCTGAAGATTAAAGAACTGCTTTAAAAACATTATCTAAGAACTACTTCTTCTTCAGTTTCTTATATATTATTCTTAACACAAATATGACCACCTGCTTCAAGTGCTACAATCACCTGGAAAAAAAAATATCTGCTCCATTTTAAACTGTGCCTCACCTACCTGTTCTTCCACATTCTCAAAGCAATTAGCATAAAACTCACAAAATAGCGCACTCAGGAAAATTTCTGGCTGCCTAGTCACCACAAACACTTGACACCTCAATGAAACAAAGATTCTCCCAATAGAGTCCTATTTTAACATGCTCGACACTCAGTTCTATGCAACAGCACTAGATCCAATCCCCTACCCAAACTATTTTATAACTAACCACCAAACCCGAAGTAGAAAGAAAAAGCTTACCAGTGCCTCACACTTCAGTAACTTCTACTCACAGATCCCCCCACTGTAAACAAATATAACACTAACAAAACACAAGCGCACCTAACTAACCCAATAAGAACTAAACAACTGACCTCCCAAAACAGTCTTAAACTCTAACTCATCAGACATACACCCATCAGAAACCACACTCCCTAGACAAACACGAGCTACTCTCTCCCATTTCCACTCTGGACAACACAGGTTCAACATAACCCAAGACCCTTCATGCCCAAGATGCAACTAACACAAAGAAGACACTGAACACTTACAACTCAATTGCCCTGCAATATCTAGATATAGATGCATGCTCAAGACATGCTTATGCCCAACATGACTACATTATTCTGTGATTAGTCCCAGTCCCACTGTTAATAATATATTGTTCCCAGTTTTGAGTCTCCTCAAGTAAAGAAATTTTACTATATTCCAATCAATTATTGATAAACACATATTAAATACAACATATTATCATACCTTAATCTCACTCCGAAGATCAGCACACATAGTGAGGAGTTTGGGATAGCTTTCTGAGTTCTTGCCATGATTGAAAAGCTTCTCCATCAATCCCAGGAGTATACCAGGCAAGGTATGTCGAGACAACCTTACACACCATTTAACAGCCTCTATCCAAATGTTGACACTTCCCTGTGAAGAAATATATCAATAAATAGTAAAATTAACATACCAGTATGCCTTACAAAAATGTTTTTTTGTCTATGAGAAAACCATTTCCAAGCCTACAAAAGGGTAAACCTAAGGACAGTACTGGTCAAAGCCTCAGACCATGACTCAATAAGACAAATGATTATTAGGAAACTTAATTTATGATAAAGTAATCTGGCTTCACCAATGTTCTTGAGGAAATGTCTGTTGTCTGAGAACGTAAATTGTACATAAAAGTTCTGAAATATATTCAACTTTGTAGCGACCCACTGTTGCTCCATAAAGTGTTACCTTACTGATGACGCCTTGACTTGGTGGCAGGACACAGCAGGTGACCTCACCTGATCTAATAATCCCCAGAGAAATTAATTTAGTGGCCCAACCTACAGCCACACCAGTGATATTTACATCAGTTATGTAATATACATGCTCATCTAGTGATTTCCCTCTGTAAAACCTGGATGCTATCAGGCACTTTCCCTTTTTACAGGTTACGAGAAAACTTTTTCACCCTAATCTAGACAAAAGCAGTGGTGCCGGATATATGCTGAAGGGAGGTGAACTACTGCCATGTACTGACAGGCCAGGGCAAAAAAGCAGAGCTTTGTTTACATTACACATCAGTAGCTAAGTAATAATATGTAGTCTTTGGCACTTTGCAATGATGTTGCCTCTATATTTGATAATGAAAATATTCATTTGTATTATTTTCATCAATAAAGTCTAACACTAGGCTCTGAGAACTGGAGGCCTTAGCTCACCATCAGGCTCAGACAATAATAATTATTAAGTCTATTCACAGATCAGGTAAATAGGGGGGGAAGGACAACAATTTTGCAAAGAGGAAAGTGTCTGAAGATAGTAGGCCATTATGCTAAAGAACAAATACTGCTGTATGCTGCCAATACTATGCTGGTCACAGGTTTGAACGTTGAGGGGAATGACAATTTTTACTGAGATGTAACGGGAAAGAGACCGTCTAACCTTAACATTATTGCATCAGACATTGGAGGGTTATTATTATGGCATAGGGGTAACATTAAGGAAGGTTAAGATATGCTCCTCCGTGAAACTCTATAATAAAAAGGTTTGAAGCAGGATGAAGTGATGAAAGTTTAAGAAGCTTTAAATAATTGAACACTAACAAACAGGGTTAGAGAAACCAAGTAAATGAGTTTCACATTATGAGTTAATCTTATTTGTTCATATATTTCATATATACATCTAAATAAATACACTGCAAACCCTTGTTATTCTGCAATAAGTTGTACTAATCTACACCACAAAATAAACACTTTGATGATAATTTCTGATACAGCATTCACAGTTAGTGGTAGCAAAAACCATTTCTTATAATCAAAATTCAGTAAAATTACAGGATTTCAGAATGAGTCAAATAATCAATAAAATTCCATTGATCATGATACTGGGATAGCGTTCAGGATGAATGTAAAGATCTTGAATGACTCTCATTACTGCATAAAATGGTACTCCTTGTGAGCAGCAGCCTATTTTCTGCTAAATACCACCATACACCAAGACACTGATGAGGAAAGTCCAACTTACCTTTTTTAATGCCAGTTCCTCACAAAATGTGTGAGCTCCCTCCACACTAGCAAGCTTGGCAAAATATATGGGTAGTGCTGCTTTCAACTTCGTCAGTGAGATCTAATGACAGCAAAAAGTCATAAGTAACTCCTGCTCCTAAACTTACTGCCAATGCACAGTCTATTATTTTTGCTAATATAATACAAATTTCTATTTAGAATTAAGAAAGATGAATATGCTTATTTATTAACCAATTTTTCTCAAATTGTATACATAATAGAATAAAATTGTCCATATACCTTTTTTGCTTTAATGCCATAAGCCTTCTCAAGGTGTAGGACAACTTTTCTTTGAGCAGCTCGGAGTTCTGAATGAACAGGGGTTACCAGTGGAGACCCACCATCATCCTCAACATAAAAGTAGCGAAGGTTCCGGACATCTATCTACAATGATTAATTAATAATCAGCTTCTGATAACAGTCTAAATCTTAAAAACACACGGTAAAGTAAAATCAATCACCAGCTTTCTGGCTATGGATAGATCAAATGTATTCAGTACAAATCCAAAGGCATTCACTAAATACAACCTAAAAATATCCATACATGTATTGCAATTTCCCTACTTTTGGCATACAAAACAGATATCCAGCAAAATTAGTTAAAAAATTGGCCACATAATTTTGAATGATCGTCTAACACCACTTAAGCCTGGGTGAACCTTGAGAAATTAATACATCAAAATGTGAAAAAATGGGAAAGGCTCATTAACAAATTAAGAAAACCAAAGTAAATTATGGAAATAACAAACATGAGGAGTAGAGAGATATTCATACCTATATGCTTATGAGCATATATTTTTGATAACTCTGCGAACATGAGAGCTATATATCTGGGGTTAACTGTGAAATGTGCAAAATGGGATACTTACCTCTCCCTGAAAAATGATAAACTAGAATATGTATAACTGCAAGCCTGCAATAAGTCTCAAGTAAACCTCTGAAATGTTAAACCTATCGAATTCCTGGCACTAACTCGCTGACGCGGGAAACGGCGATCAAGTATAATAAAATAAAATAAATACTTTTTTTTATCATCTTCATACTTCTTCATTGCAAGTAGTTTAATTTTTTCTATTTTCCTCTTATCTTTTAATTTTCTGCTCTTCCACCCAATTGTCTTAACAGCGTCTTCATCGTGGTCATCAAATTCATGTTCTATTTCTTCATTCTCACTATGTTCATTATCAGTTATGTATTATCATGATAGTCATCATCACCTTTGTCTTGTGCTTTGCTATTTTTGCGTACCCCATGCATCACCATCCTTTGACAACACTCATCACATGGCTACACAAAGGCGACAATTTCTATTGGAGCCTTGCACCCTGATATAATCATGTATACCCATTCCAAAACCCAACCATCTAATCAGCAGATTAATTTTTTCTAATGCGCTACCCCACATTTTACAATATCTATATTTGTTTGGCAAACAATTTTCAATTTGTTTTGCTTGTCACATATTTTCCTTTTGTTTTTTAGTGTTTTTTATTAATGTATGTTCTGTTGTCAACATGGCTGACTGCTTCCTTTAATCTTGCATTTTTCTTTCTCACTAGCTCTTATCACCTCATTTTACTATCATCTGCTGATGGGTTGTAATAACTCTTAAGTATTGCCACTTCTCTTCCACTGCTAGATTCTGCAAGATTGTTTATGACCTTATTATTCCAGTTTATAAGTTTCTGCTCGTATTGTTGCCACAACAGTACATTTCACTGTCCTTATCTAAATTAATTTCTATATCATTGTCACTGTACAGTTTTTGTTGTTTCCGTCAATTTAATCATTTACAATTAACCACTTTGAATAATGACATTTAATATGCTATTTCAATCAGGTGTTTACTTGTGACATCTATACCTTCCATCAGTTGTTTGCCATCAAGTTCAATTTATGTTGCTGTTTCCATGGGACATTTTCCTCTTGTAGTGGTTTCTAACCAATCTTAGATTTTGAAATCTGAAATACTTACTAATTTTCCCACAAATTCAAGTTGCAGTATGTTATTATGATTTTCTACTTTTCCTGATTCTTTATAACACAAACAAGAAACTATTTACTGTATCCCCTTACTGTCTCCAGATAGATATTTACACAAACTGAGTGATGCCTCCTGATGAATATTCATACAACAAGTTTCACACCTCAGTTTCAAGGACGAGTCCAGCCTGGGTGGTGGATGAGGCGGCAATGTGTGATAATTTCTCTCCAGAAACAGTCATCTTAGCCATGCTGAAGAGAACACATTTTCATGAGTTTTCTAGAAAGAACATTGAGCTGCTTCTAGTTATTCAAAGGACCCGACAGATGATCCTAAATTATCTGATGATGATGATCTCTCATTGGATCATGTGGAGGGTGATTTTATGGCCAATGACTCTTTCAGCACTGAAAACTGACCTAGATGAGACAGCAAATGGATTTTCTAGCAAGTGGAAGCTGAGTTCCCATTGTCTGCCTGACCCTGACAACACTGCTTCTGATTGGTGCAGCTGGTAATTTTACAATTTTTATAGTTTTACTGTTATGAAAAAATTATCAATGAAACACAATGATTATAACAAGAAATTATTTATCATATAAGATAAAACACAATAACAACAATAATCGGTAATTAATTTTTTTGGTGTAGGTAAAATGAATGATAAAGCATGAACAATGGCAACTCACTTGACACTCAGAATTCACTCCAGCACTTTTTAGCACATTGTGCTGAAATATCTACAAAACTTTTACTCAGTATTATTGAAAAAAGAGGATAAAATATACCTCTGATTTTTTTCAGTGTTGTATGAATATCTTTGAAATTGTATGGTTAAATACATTTTTTAAACATCTTGAAAAACATGAATTTTGAGGGCTGGAGAGGAAAACTCAGGGCCTCTGAGAGGAATTTTATAAGAGGTACAAAGTTTCTTTCGGGTCCCCTTCCCTTCTCCACTATGGTTTTATGCCATGAGCTGTAAGGCCAAAAAGGGTATGGAAGATGATAGTGGGGTGGAATGGAGCGCTCTGTTGATTTTCTGCATTTTCTGAGGTCCCAGGAAATTCCTGGGCCCCCTTTTGGACCCCTGGGCCTGGGTACGATGTACCCCCTGCACCCCTCTCTCAGAGGCTCTGATTGGGAGTACAGTATTGTGAAAGAACTTCGCTCTCCAAAGGAGTCTGCAAAGTACACTCAGAAAAGTCACTGGCTGCCTGGCAACTTGAAGCACACAGCCCCTTCACAGTACAGTTCCACCTCAACATGCTTGGCACTCAGTTCTGTGCAACAGTACTAGACCCCTCCCACCCTCATCTCTATAACTAACCACCAACCCCCAAGTAGAATAAAAAGCTTACCTTGCTTCACTCTTTAATAAACACTACTCACAGATTCCCCAACTCCCAGTAAATGGAACACTAACAAAACACATACACGCTGAAATAACCTGGCAAGCACTAAACAGCTGATCTCCCAACTCAGTCTTAAACTCCAACCCTCTGGACATACTCCCATCAGAAACCACAGTCCCCAGACAAACAGGAGTTACACTCTCCTGCTTATGCTATGGACATCACCCATCACTTCAACACTATGTACACCTTTTCAATATATCCCCATACAGGGACCTCTCAATTTAAGCAATAGTTACTTTCTTGAAAATGGGCACGTAAATTAAATAATGTAAGTAATGGAGATTAGGGGGTTTCGTTATTAATAAGGCAGTATTTCATATTATACCAGGGAAAACTTCAGTATAGATATACAAGGAAAAATAAAATACTATGATATACATAATGTACATTGAATTCTGTTAATATAAATAGAAAATAACAAACTTAATTCCAAAGCTAACATAGACTGCTGTTCCTGAATTGCTTGCTAGTGCTGATAGCTACCTGAATCCCATCGAAGCATATAAACAAAATTATTATCCTGATATCTGAAAAATCAAACACATAATAAAAGGCATTGATAACTAATTCCACGTTAAACTCAAAAGGTATGTCAGGAGGGATTCACTTAGCATATTGAGTGGTTAACATACTTACTGGCAGCCAAATGATGCTCACACAAGATGAAAAATATGAAATGCTCATTTTAAGTATAACTGTTTTGAACCATATGGTATTACATTTCTTGTAGGACTCCAGAACTAAAGAGCTTTAGCCATAATAGCATATAAAGCTAGGAGAAATGATATTCATAATATGTAATGTAAAAAAACTTGACTAGGCTATTTCCCCTTCTCATTAACTTTCCCCTTCTCATTAACAACCTGTTTCTTGAAATGCCTATCTATCTATCTGTCTATCTATCCATCTATTTATCTATCTATCTATCTATCTATCTATCTATAGATCTATATATCTATATCTATGATGCCTGTTCCCACCGGAACTCCCTCAAGGGGGTGGCCACGGCAATAGAGTCTCCATAACTAGTGAACTCCTGTGCCACTTCTTGGCCCTTTGTGCCTCACCCATAACAGGCCACTGGCAGAGGGCAACTCTAGTGCTGTGTTTGCAGAGTCTGCTACCTAATGTTCCTAATGACTGCTTCTTGAAATGCCTCTCTTCTTAATATGTTCGGTTGTAAATCTTAAACCAGGAGAATAAATGCTAGCTTAGGAATATTTTGGCAGACTTTTCTTAAATTCTGCTAAGTCATCTGCATTATCTTACCATGCTACATACATACATATCAGAAAATAAACTCCCATTTGATATCTTATTTTTGTTTGTATTAATAGCTATCTATGACTGATAATTCTGTATTCCTGTATACGTTACTTTTGCATTCTGTTATATAGATGACTACACCTTGTGCATTATCTTCTTGTGTCATTTATTTTTGAAAATAGTGCACTGGCCCTCCTGTTTTCACCCGTACTTCTCATAACTTTATTCCATTCCATATGTAACTAAACTACTCTTTTAACAAATAACATTCTTTATCTATCCCTTTGTCATTATTAAGCTGGAACAATCATGCGTATTTATGTTGAGAAATCAATATATTTTTATTAAATACTCCTAAATGGTTTCCTTCCACAGATCCTAAGCAATGAGAAGCAGGGCATGATGATGACGGAATCAATGGACACTGACAAATTTTCTGTAGATGGGAAGACCAATCCTGTGGACAAAGGTGGATGCCGTTGCTAGTTAAAGAGACTTTGGAATACTGTTCAGTATTTCATTCATTAAAGAAAAAAATTGCATGCAACAAGCAGACTTTTGGCAACTGAAAGGCAAGGTGCACATGATAATTTTTTATTAAACAGTCATAACTGTTAAGCCCAAAAAAAAAACAGTTTGTTCAGAAATTTTTTAAGACACATAATATATTTTTAATGAAAAAAAAAGGAGATATGATAGATACTAATTTTAAGATAGGTTACACTCTCTCATAAAGCAATTTTTCTTTCACAGATTGTAAAATTCAAGAAAATTTGCATTTAGGAATTCAGAGAAGTGTAAAAAAATATTAGACTTATGAGCTGTAGTTCAGCAAAGAATGGCATATCATCTCTGTTAAAGTTAACAATATTTTTATCATGAACATAGGGTGACAAGAAAAAGTGATGTGTAAAGACACTTTAACTTCTCACTCTAAAGGTTATGATGACAGTGTGATAGACTTACCACAAGTTATTCAACTAGGGAATGGTAGTTACCAAGTTTCATAGTAGTTAAAAGAGGTAATGGATGTTACTCATAATACACTGAAAAGTGAATTATTAGGAAGAAAACCAATCATGAGATGGAGTTTTTGATGGCTTGTACTTGGTACTTTAGCTCTTTTTTTATTTGTGAAATTATTTCTTTGGTTTTGATTTTTCATATTCTAATCTCCAATTCATATGCTTGATTCAGTGTGTAAGTCTACATGTAAGGATTTTCTTATTGGATTTATTATTCCAGATCCAGCTTATTTGTAAAGAAAACTATTTTGAGATGTACTTCATACAAAGAAGTATCAGGTTAATGCAACTAATGTTTAAGTAGGGAGAGATTCACAAGCATTTTTCAAACTAAATGAAATAACATTTCTTGTATATCTGAAGAAATGCAGCAGAAAAAAGAAAGAAGAAAAAAGACATGCTCCCATAATATATAAGTTGATATATTGCAGTTACAAGCTGCAAATTCCAAAAAAATATTACTTGCAGTTGCATTACTATGCAGGTTGAGGATTTTAGAGCATTGCCTTCCATATGAAAATATCAAAACATTTTTTTCAGTACTCCATATGACCTTGTAGTAGCAATCATCATGTCATGACCAAATATTTTTGGCACACTCAAATAATGTAACAGTCATGTTATTGTATAGATTTACACTGAGCAGTAAATTCTGTTCATATCAGTTTAGTGCTTTCTGGACCAATTCCTGTGATAATCTTTTTGTACAAAGTTACCTTTGAAGCATTCCACATAAATTTGTTGAACAGTTACCAGAGAAGTGTATTTATTTATTTGTCAGTAAAGGAGAGCCTTGTACAGTATATTAGTTACACTGTGTTCTTGATGCAGGTGTCCAACAGATACCATACAGTACTTTTTTCCTTTTTTTTTTAACACCTAAGTGGTGCTCATGGCTGCTACAGATAAGGTTTAGTATTGAAGTATTTTTGTGTTTCAAAATTTGGAAGAAAAGATCAGCACTTAGATTTTGAGCCCATTGGTTCATTGAATTTGAACTGTTGAGTTTTTCTTCTCATGGTTAATCATATCCAGTTAGGTAGGTTTAGTACCTAGACAAATAGGATTGAAAATTACAAGGTAATGAATTATACTGACATCAGATATTAGATCTTAAACCATCTTCAGATATTTCTAAGCCTAGAAGTAACATCTTTTAGACATGTTCTCACTCTTCATGGGGTGGCAATTGCCTGGTAAGAAGGGTTAGCTTAGTCTGGGTCTTTGATGTGGCAAAGTAGCCCCAGCAAATGCATAGCACTGAACTTCATTTTCATAAGGATCAAGAGTTTGGAGTGCTACCATAATGCTAAAATTCTCATTTGAATGTTTCATCATTGACAGCATATTTATTTTGATGGTAATAATATTGCTTTTGGTCTTCCATAACTCCAGTTTGAAATGATAAAGGTACAAGATGACTTCATGTATGCAAAGTAGTTATAGCTGTACAATTATCTGCAAGATTATAGAATCTTGCATTGATTATATATTCTCTGAAGATATCAAAATTGCTAACAAATACAGGCCCGTCCGGTTGTATCAGATTTGCTGCTTTGTACTATCTATAAATTGTCACTTTTCCTCTCTTCAGCAAAAGATGGTACAAGCAGAATTTTCTTCAAGCACTTCTATTAATACCCATCTTTTTACATTTGTGTTGAAATATGAAATGGCTGTCTTTTTTCAGCTGCTTGTACACAATACATAAATAGTCATATAGCTTAAAAAATCCATGGAAGTCTTGAGTTATGTATAAATATATATATTTTTTGTAAAGCACTAGCAGCTTTTCAGTCCATTTGATGTTGGATAATTTGGTGCTTTATTGAGTACTTTTCTAGCATTGATTTAAAATAGGGCTGTCAGTTGCTATTTTTTTGACAACTAAACAATTGTGATTCAGTAGGAACAGCCTGCTTTCTCCTTAACACCACCCAGTGTCACTCGTCCATATTTTATACTAATATAAAAAGATTATAAAGTAGATATAGGTTTGGATATTGAAATTAAAGTTATTTGGTATTATATCATCCCAAATTTCTTAACTTTATAGGTAAATAGAAATTTTTAACTTCTCCAATGAATCACATATTAAGGATTCATAAACAATGAAAATCTATTCATCCAAATTCTAAGGAGGTATCTACTAGCAGTTCATCACAACTCAGATAGGTTATAACATTTACCTCATAGGTGCAGGGAAAGGAAAGTGTGATGATTGCAAGGTAATGAGGTAGGTATGAAACTGAAAAGAACAACTATGTTCTTCTCAGCTAGTCACATATGGATGCAGCCTGTGTAGTTCCATCCATGTCTAAACACATCAATATGTCTGTAACCAACAGCATGATAACATACATTAGACTTTTTGATAAATCTGAGTCATAATTGTCTTGAATATTTAGTGACTGAAAAGTCATAGCAAGAAAATCAAGTAACTGAGATGGAATATAAAACCATATACTGTATAAATAAGATATAAAGCAATACTCAAGCCATGGTATCATTGGATGTTTCCCTGTGATCCAGTTGATAGTAAAATAAAGCTGTTAGTTGTGTCTGATTATGGAGTGTGAATGTATTAATTCCTGTTACCACTAGCTTTTCTGTACAGAAATTGTTGAATATTTGATACTGTCATAAGTTATTTAATTATGATACTTGGGGAGACTGCTGTTTTAGTATGTATCACCTGTTATTAGCTCTGAATTGATATATTTTGTGTGTAGCATTGCTGCAGGAATGGCAATAAATCATGCTTCTTACCCTGGATATATTGTTTAACATTTAGTGTATCATATAACACCATCATTAACCTTTCCTATTCATGTTTAAGTATAAGCCCTTGAGCTCCCATTTGCATTTATTGGCCAAAAACCAAAGAAAATGAGGATGAAAGAATAACACGTCTAGTGTTTCAGATATATTAGAAGATAAAGAATAAGAATTATAAAAGCTGTACTTACCATCAATTGGCGAGGATAAGCAAAAAAGTATGCACGCTGTGGTGGTGAAAGGCGAGGTGAGGCATGGAGATGCATGTGATCTCTCACTGAATGCCACAAAAATGTATTTCACTTGCATTTATGAGTCACATGTACATATTTTTGATGATTGATGAGGCACAGACATATATGGTTTGTGTTAGTCACTTTGTGTCAAGACCCTTTAACCAGATTTCACATGATCCTTAAATGAATACTTCCTGCCTCAGGAGTCCCTTCTGTGTTCTGAAGGGCTCCCACAGTGCTCAGGAACCTGGCTTTGTGCACTGGATGGGACCATAAGTCATTATGTTTTATGATGTGAGTGTGTCTATGTGGGGAGAGTGTTGGGTGATTAAGCAGTAAATGTGTGGTGTCTTGTTATGGTAGTTGCATCGTAAGCATGAACGGTCTTGAGATATGCTAACTCGGCATTTTTAGTGTTGTAGGGATGGATGATGGGTAGAGCATAGATGAGAAATTGTAATTCATGAATATATGGGGAGTTTGGTTTTGGATTGGTGTATCTCTGGTTGGGTGACATTTAAGACTCAGTTGGGAGGGCATTTGTTTAGGCCTTGTTTGGTCATTTTGGTGTGTATGTGTTTGTTAGGGGTTGTGGGATCTGTGAGTATAGGCTGCTGAAGGTTGAGGCATGGGTAAGCTTATTCTTTCTGTTTAGGGGTTTGACATTAGTTATGGAGCTGCAAAAAACTGAGTACCTTGAGCATGTTGAAGTGGTATTTATTGTGAGGATCTTTATTTCTTTGTGTAGGTGCTGAGTGTTTGTGGTTGTTAAGCAGCCAATGATTGTATTTTATTAACTGAAATCAGAACCCCCTGTCCACAGCCATGCCCCACAGACCTTTTCGTGGTTCACTTTACTTCTTCATATGCCCTGGCTCAGCTCATCGATAGCATGTCGTCCCCATACACTACATTGCTTCACTTTGTTCTGCCCCATGTATACCTCTCACCCTCCTGCATGGTCAGACTGTGAACACTCAGGGCCTCTTTCACTCCTTTCATTCACTTCCTCTTCAGTTTCCTCCTTTTCCTTGTTCCCTCCACATCTTCCTTGCATACCCTCTCAATCATCTCCTCATTCATCCTTTCCATAAGCTCAAGCCATTTCAGCACACCCTATTCAACTCTTTCTCATTACCATACCTTTCTCTTACGCTATCATTTCTTATTCAGTCAACCCCCATTACAAATTTTTCATTTCCAACAAATCCACTGTCTTCCTTACTTGTTTATTTAGGGCCCATACCTTGCATCCAAACAACACCGTTGGAACTACTATACCATTAAACATACCTGTCTTTACCTTCACAGACAATGACTTCTCTTAACACACCCTTCAGTGGGCCTGGGATCTTAGTGCCCTCACTCACCATATGGCTAATTTCAGCTTCCATGGTTCCATTCGCTGCCATGTCCATTCCCGGTTATATAAAACACCCCACATCCTCCTGGGTGTCTCTGTTCAGTCTCACACTCCAACTAACTTATGTGTTTTCACTGCTATA
>JAUTYZ010508227.1:9249-21337 GCA_032273725.1 Panulirus interruptus | reverse complement strand
GCATGTGCAGGCCCCAAGTGCTCAGAGCCTCTTCCACTCCATCCCACTGCTTCCTCCAGTTCAGTTTCCACCTTTCTCTTGTCCCCACCAATTCTGACACATATATCCTCTTTGTCAACATTTCCTCACTCACTCTATCCATATGTCTAAACCATTTCAGTACACGCTCTTCAGCTCTCTCACCCACAGTCTTCTTCTTATCACCATATATCTTTCTTAACCTATCATTTCTTACACTATGAATGCTCCTCACACCACATATTCACCCCATACATTTCATTTCCAACACATTCACCCACCTTCGTATCCATTCATTAATAGCCCATGCCATGCGTCCATACAACATTGTCAAGACTATACTGTACCTTCAAATGTTCCCATCTTCTCCCTCTCAGATAGTGACCTTTCTCCCCACACATTCCTCATTTCTCCCAGGACCTTTACTCCCTCACCCACCCTATGAATCATTTCAGCTCCCATGGTTACATTCCCTGCCATTTCCACTCTCAGGTATCTAAGACTTTTCATATCCTCCAAGTTTTCCTAGTCAAACTCACACCCCAACTAACTTGTCTCTCTTCCAATAACCTTGCTTTTATTCACGTTTACTCTTAACTTTCTCCTTTCACACACTCTTCCAAAATTAGAAACCAAATTTTGCAGTTTCTCACTTGAATCTGTCACTAGCAAACAATAACTGACAAAAACCTCCCAAGCACCCACACCCTTCCCAGACTGAAGACATAATGTTCTCCCCAAAACTCTTGCATTTGCTTCCCTCACCACCCCACCCATAAAAAGAATGAACAGCCTGTCGACCTCACGCGTTCGTGCCACCTTCACCCGAAACTATTTACCCTCCTTTTTACCTTCTATAGCACATGCCTTACTCTTTTGATAAAAACTCCTCACTGCATCTGAAAACTTTTCTCCCACACCTTATATTTGTAACATCTTCCACAAAGAGTGTCTGTCATCCCTATCATATGCTTTCTCCAGACCCATGAATGCCACATATCATTCCATCTGTTTCTCAAAGTCTTTCTCACACATTCTTTAGAGCAAACACCTCATCAAACATTGTCTTCCACTCCTGAAACCATACTCTTCCTCCCCATACTGATGCTCTGAGTGCATGCCACCACCCTCTCAATCACCACTGTTCCATACAACATATAGGTACACTCAACAATTATATACCTCTGTGAATTGAACATTCGCTTTTATCCCCCATACTTTGGCATTATACAAGGCATTCTTTCACTCAAGCATCTCACCATGATACATACATTGAACACAGTTACCCCATTTCTTAAGAAATTCAGCTGCATTACCATCTACTTCAGTCACTTTTAATATTATTATAATGTTCCTTTGCTGTATGTTGAAATTATATTGAGAAAAGGAAATTCTTTATTTTTTTTAAGTTATCAATGTGGCCTGGTTAAAATCATGCCCTAATCATGGCCATGTCCCATGAAGGAAATCAGAGTGTGCAGAAAAGAATAACAATTACACAGAACATAATTTAACGATGTTGTGGATAATATGCTAGCATGGGTACTTTAAGTAAACAGTAAGTAAATGTATGGAGGCATTTAATCTGAGGTACTGCAGAATTACATGCTGTGATATTTGATAGGCAAAAATGATTTAGATGTTATGTAGTAAGGTTAAAGCTAGCAGTGTGTACATCATCATATGTCTTGAGTAAATATTTTAGAAACCAGATATTATTTAGGGTATACATAATAGGAATGTACCAGCACAAGAGGAGGGAAGAATAAACAGAATGATTAAAGAGGCTGGTAGAGGAAGGCAGAGAAAGAGTAGATGAAGATTTTGTAAGAAAGTTGAGTGCAAAGTTCAAGGAAAATGTAATGGAAGGAGGTGAAAAAGGAAAGACATGGATGTAAGAGTGGAAACATAGCTATGAGAGTAAGGAAGGGGAATTGCTGAATCAAAAATAGAAAGTGAAAGGGAGATGGAAAGAGTATTTTGAAGAATCGAAGAATGTGGCAGCATATGTTACATGCATGGACATGCAGAACAGAAGGAAAAAGATGCAAGGGGCCTATAGCAAGAAGGGAGTTACAGAGGGCAGTTGAAGGTAGGTAGGAAAAGCACCTGGAGTGGATGGGATTACAGCTGAAATGTTAAATAATGGAGGAGAAAGTGTGTATGATAGAGAGGATGCATTTGATATGTAAGTTAGCATGGAAGCAGAAGGTTGTGCCAGAGCATTGTGTGAAAGCTATTATTGTTCCGTTATTAAAAAGAAAAGGTGCTAAGGATGTAAGTAGCAATTAAAAGTCTGTTAAGTATACCAGGAAAAGTGTATGCAAGATTGTTGATTGATAGTGTGATGGGAGTGACTGAATACCGAATAAGTGAGGAGCAAGGGGTTTTTAGGAAAGGTAGGGGATGTGTGAATCAGATTTTTGTGGTGAGAATAACTGTGGAAAAGTATCCAGCAAAAAGTAAGCAGCTGTTTGCAGCTTTTACAGATCTGTAGAGAGCGAAGGACAGAGTCGAATGTAATGCTCCATGGGATGTGTTAAAGATGTATGGGGTAGGAGAGAACTGTTGGATGGTGCAAAACCCTTCTATAGAGGAGCAAATGCACATGAAAGAATGGATGGAGAGTTGAGTGAAAGTTTTGGTACACATGTGGGTGTGAGGCATGGCCATATGATGTCACTGTGGCTTTTTAACGTATATATGGATGGAGTGATAAGAGAGACAAAGCAAAACTAGGGAAAAGGTGTGTAGAGATCGAGTGACGTATGGTGGCCGGCAACAAGCCTGTTTACGGATGATGCTGTGTTGTTTGTCGAGAGTGAAGAGGAGTTGTAGAAGGTTGTAAGTGTATTTTATGATGTATTTATGCGAAGGCAATTGAATGCAAATGTGAGTAAAAGTAAAGTAATGGCGTTTGCAAGGAAACAGAGTGAAATTATAGATTTTGCAAAGCCATATAGAGTGAGAGTAGAAAGTTTGGTTTACTAAACTATGTTATAGATATGAGGGGAGAATGACTGGAAGAGATGACAGAATCTTCAGTGTGTTTTATGATGTATGTAAGCGAAGGCAATTGAAGGTAAATGCGAGTAAAAGTAAAATAATGGTATTAGCAAGGAAACAGAGTGAAAGTATAGATTTTGCAAAGCCATATAGAGTGACAGTAGAAAGTTTGGTTTACTAAACTGTGTTATAGATATGAGGGGAGAATGACTGGAAGAGATGACAGAATCTAAGTATTTGAGAGCCATCTTAGGTAAGTTTGGAAGGAGAGCACTACAGTACAGGGTAGAAGAGTCATTGGGTCCCTTTAAAGAATAGTGAAGGGTAGAAGTGTAGGTATGGAAGTGAATAAAGGGACGTCATAGTCCTCCAGACCCTGACCCATGGAGCCGAAACATGGATGAGTCACAGAGGTCAAGAATTCAGGCTGTGGAAATGAGCTATTTATATGGTATGACTAGATGGAATGAAAAAAGTTATGAGGAGGTGTATGAGAGATTTGGTATGGCAGGTAATGCAAAGGAAATGAATTGTGGAGTGGGTGAAACATAATACCTTGAGGTTGTTTGGGCACATGGAAAGAATGCAAGACTTGGAATTTACAAGGGGAGTGTATGATTAAAGGGGTTGGTGTGAGAGGAAAACCACTTGTGACATGGGGAAATATAAGTGGAAGAGTACTAGAGAGAGAGAAATGGGGAAGTGCAGAACAATGTGTGCGAGGGAGGCACGTAAGGACTAAGATAAGTGGAGACTCTTTTTCCCCCCCTGCCATGGGAGTTTCTGGAGGGAACAAATGGATATCAGAGATATAGATAGATACACAACAGTATTTGTTTTTGTGTAAGTTTTTTTAATTTTTTCTCCATAGTCTTCACTTTGTTTCTTCTTTGTTGATGTTATAATTTTTTTGGACATTATTTTAATTTCTTTCATATTATTGATTTTACTTTTCATCTTTGCATTTCCATAGATGGTACAGAAGAAACAAGCACAGGAGGTAATGTAGGTGAGATTGACAGACTTAAAACACCAAGTAAAGGCAGTGAAGAAATGAAAAGAAATCCGTTAGCTCCTCTCATGGGTGATCAGTGTTCACGCACCACTCCTGGCCTTCTTCAGGCATATGCTCAGGAGCGTCGAACAAGACCCCACACTTCACCCTTAATTGTACCTTCCAGTATGCTTTCACCAACACCTTCCTTATCACCTACTAATACACCCATCTCAGTAGGTGATGCATCACCAAGTTCATGCCCACCAATTGTGGCATTAACGCAATTGGCCGTACCACGCGTGGCTCCCCCTGCCACCGCTGCTGCCGGTGATTCGACACGAACATCTCGCAAGACTTTACGAACTGATGAACGACCAGCTGCTTCAGTAACAGGTGACATGATACAAAATTTCTTATATTACCATGCATTTATTGTGGTTAGTTTGCACTTGTGTACACTAAATGTACTTTCTAGCTCCAGGATCCCTTTCTGTGGAGCTCCCATGGCTTTTGGGAAGCTGGCCACATCCACTGGTTCGGGCCACGGGTCAGAATTTGTGGTGATGTGTGTATGTATGTTAGATGAGTACAGGACAATTGAGGAGTAAGTGTTCTGCATGGTAGATGCATCTTAGGCTGGAGAGGTCTTGTGATATGTCGATTCAGTGTTTGCAATGTTGGAGAGGTGGGTGACAAAAAAGAGGTCTTGTGATATGATTCAGTGTTTGTAATGTTGGAGAGGTGGGTGGCATCCGGCATGCAGGCAAAAGCATAACTCATAAGTGCCTGGGGAGTACAGTCTCAGAGGTGGGTTTATGTTTGGTGGAGTGGAGCTTAAGACCGAGTTGGAAAGGCAGTTAAAGTTTAGCGCTCGTAACGTCATTGCTGTGTGCACGTGTTTTTTGTTTGTTGGGGAAGGGGATCTGTGAGTATAGGTTCCTGAAGTGGGGTAATTTTTCTAAATCTTGCTAAGGTTTGGTGGTTGGTTATTGGAGCATGGTTTTGCCCATGCCATGTCAGTCACTGTAAAGAAAAAAAGGTGCTGAATCAGATAATTCATGTGGATGACACAGACAAACCTACTACCCCTCCATCTGCCTCCCAGTAACCTTCACACTCCGCTCTAATCCTTTAGAGCGGCACTGTAAGCCCACATCTCCACTGTTTTCAGCGAGTTTTAATAAAACGTCATCTAGATCATGACGTGACAGAGTGTAGTATTTTGGTGTTTAAGCTGTTTCAGTTATAGTCCATCCAAAAGAGTTGAATTGAGATAATGTTTGCTCAGGGACATAACACCCCATACGACACGCATTTTGATTGCTAGACTTAGGACGATTCAGCTTGCAAAGGGTCTTCTGGGAAACTCGTTCATCAAGAGTCGGGGTATTGGAGTACCAGACTCTGCCAGCAAGTGGTTACACCACGAGTGAAAGTCACCTTTGGTTGGCTGTATCACCATCAGTGGATAAAAAGAATTACCATCTAGTAGAGGAACTTATATAATACTCCTGAGAAGTTCAATTTTCCTTGCTCCTGCTTTGAGTGCAGAATCCCCATAAAAGGGGTTTTGGGGTTGTATAGTAAATCAAAATAGTGTATTCATGTTTATTATTATCTCCTTTAATGATGTATTTATTTTAAAGCTGGAAGTGGTATTCCGGTGGGTATTGCCGTTGCCCGCCAGCGTCAGGAACCAAGGCCACCAGATGACTCTCTAGGAGGATCGTTACCACCTGGGGGTAATTCTCCAGGAGGAAATACCCTGCCAACTCACTGGCCTCTTCCTCCAACGCCCTGCACACCTGGACTTCCAACAGCACCCTTTTGGTTGACTCAAAGTCAGTTCTCTGGTAAGTAATGGTTAGGACCTCAGATAGATGATGTAGATCAAATAAAGAAATTAGTGATACTACATTCCTCTATCAAGGAATAAAGTATTGAAACTGAACTGAATGATACTATTGTGAGTATTATCAAGAATCTGTGAAACATTTTCATCTTAGGTCCAGCTGTGAAACAATAATTATTACCATTTCTTTGGTTTTGATTTTTTGTAACTCATTTCATCCTTTTACTTGATTGGTTTGGGAAGATTTTTGCTATATGTTGTGTGATGCTTTGTTCTCTGCTGCAGTGATTATTGATGTATTTCCTGGCATATGAGAGTCACTTTTTTCCCAGAAAAATGTCTCTAGCAGTCTTGTGTGTCAAAGGTTACCCATGTCATCATCTGTAAGTTACGTACATTACTAGCAGGAGACTCCATTTTAAGTTGCAGATGAGCTTGAGCATATATAGCTTTCTCCATGTTGTACATAGGGGATGTGTTCCTGGTGTGCAAATCAAATTTGTGTAAATTATATCTATTATTATTATTACATTGTAGAAATGGGCCTGTCCCAGCAGATCTTACTTGGTAAGAAAGTATCAGAGATCACTGAGTTGTATTAGTGATTTTGCAGGGACAACATATTTGTTTTACAGGTTTAGAAAAGTGCATGATTTTTTTTTGTATGATGGTAAGAGTAATGCAGTTAAGAACTGATGGATTTGTTACTGATTATTAAAATCAGGGTGCATCTTATACATAAACCTAAACGGGGCAGAATTAGTGTATGTTTAGTGGGAGGGTGCAGAGATGAAGGAGAGGTTGTATGCATTGGAAGAACAGTCCTTTCTTCAAAAGTTTGCGTTTGCCTGGGTTTAAACTTCATCGAACGTATGTCTGACTGTCTCTAGAGCTTGTCTGAATCATTTTACTTTAATGCAGTCCTTTTCATTCTTTCCCTTTGATTGATAATTCATATAGAACAAGAATAGAAACAGCTCTTAGACTAAATTGTGCTGCATGTTACTGGTTAACCTAGCCCATTTAGATAAGGCTCCTGTAATATGTTTTTTTTTTTCCACCAAAGGAGTTCCTCTTCATGTCAGCCTGTGTGTGTGTGTGTAATTACCAATTTGTGATTACCTCTTTTTTTGTTACTGTATGGGGAGGGAGTTTTATTCTCATAGGGTCCCATCTTTTGAAAGTTTTCCACTAACATACAGCTTCTTAAATTTACGTACGCTGTCTCCTTCATCCATGTCCTCAGTGATTTCCATTCAGCCATCACTCTTATACTATAAGAGTACTTCTTTCCATCCTGTTTTTTGCTCAGTAGCATGTCATGTCCTCTGATTGCTCTGTCCCTACAAACTGTTTTAAAAACTTGGAAGATTATGAATAGGTCACCCCCCGACTCTTTTCTCTTCTAAAGTGGGAAGATTTAAAGCCTTTAGCCTTTCCCTGTAACTCATCTCTCTCTTAATTCTGGTCCCATCTGGACCTTCCATCTTAGCTCTTTGTGCTTCTTTAGGTGCAGTGACCAAAGTGGAGAAGCACTGTCAAGTTTTCGATCTTATGCAGGATATGAACAGCATGTTAGATATTTACTTTTCCATATACTAGAAAGTTATTGTGATATTTGCCAGCAGATAGTTTTTTGCCTTAACTGTTCTCCTAATGTTGGACTCTGGCGACGACAGGTGTGTGTTTACGTTCTGAAAAGGAAAAATGTAGGAGTTTTGTTAGGAACGAGTTATGCAGGATATAAACAGCATATTAAATATTTACTTTTCCATATACTAGAAAGCTATTGTGATATTTGCCAGCAGATAGTTTTTGGCCTTAACTGTTCTCCTAATGTTGGACTCTGGCGACGACAGGTGTGTATTTCCGTTCTGAAAAAGAAAAATGTAGGAGTTTTGTTAGGAACGAGTTGTCAAAAATAAAAGTTCCTGTTTGGTTATAATATCTGTGATATAAATGACAATTGAAGAATTTTCAGTAACATTCTCTAGCCTGTTGGTTAAAATAAAGCCTGTAGAAAGTGAAAATTAATCTTTCTTTTCCTTTGTAAGTGACTGCTGTTTCTCGACGAATGATTCTTGGAGGAAAAATTACTAATCTGGTTCCTTCGTCCGTTTCCTCTTTTGGAAAGTAATACGAGATGGGAGGATTTCCTCCATGATTTGCAAATTTTCACACTTTTTCTTGGGTAAGATAAAACTTTTAGAAAATAATATGAATATTTCATTGTTTTTGCTTAAAAGTTACAGTAGGAACATTAGGTAGGAGCCTTTGGAATGCCCTACTCTGGTAGTGGCCTGTTAAGGGTGAGGCACTAAAGGCTAAGGAGCAGCACTGGGGTTTACCAGTCATGGAGACTCTTTTGCCGTGACTTCCCCCTTGAGGGAGTTCCAGGAGGGAATGGGTGTCAGAGACAGAATTACTTTATTAGATGCCTTACTCCATATCCATGATATCGAGTAACACATTTTACATAGATTTTTCTTAGGTTAAGGTGTATCAGTAAGATTTTAGGTATGATGAACCTCATGGCCAGGTCATTCTATTTTGTATGATGAACCAACAGGTGTGGGTGTGGATGCCAGTGTGGGAGCAGGCATGGGTTTGGGCTACCAATTTGCCCGGGATCCTTTGAGTGGCCACTACTATCTCCTGCCTCATCCACATGCAATACCAGGTGCGTGTCCGGAGAAATAAATGCACATTTTAATTTGTTTAAATTGATTGTGGCATATATTTATGTATGTTACATGTGGTATCGATAATGATTTTGCTGAACTTTGTGTGCTTGAGCAACCTCTGGTGAGGTCTTATCTTCAAAGAATTTCTCACTCCAAAGGAGGGCACACTTCCCTACTATTGGAAGTAGCACAGCCTTAAGCTGCAGGAGCCTCTCTTAGAAGAAGATCCTGGGTAACACCAAGACTCTTTCACAGAGATTGGTCCTAGGGTATTCATAAATAAAGATAAATAAAATGCTGATTTTATATTTCATTTCTTAACAGTTTTTTGTAAACATTGCTAAAAGTTCACAGGAATTGTAATGTGTATTCCTGAAGTTGATCAGTTTTTATCTATTCACAGACCCTGGTGGTCACAGTCTCGTTTGGGCAGGATATGGAGGCGTGGCAGCTGCTCCACCTGTGGTTATACCACCACAACAGCTGCTTCTCCCTGATGCTCATTACCACCGTGCTCTTCATGCCCACACGGCTCTGCTACACGTTCCTCACGCCCATGCACCCGTCCATGCAACAACTCCTCCCTCCATCAAGCGGGAGGATCCACTTACACCGGGAACGCCAGAAGAAGATCCCAAGAGCCGTCCAGTTAGTGTGCCACCTTCAGGCCAAGGGGCTGCACCACCTGGAAGTGAAATGACCTTACCTTCTGCTTTGTCCACCGGCCTGAGTCATCTTCCTCCATCATTTTTGTATCCTCCGCCATCTTCCCTTCCGTATTACTGCTCACAGTCACCCCATCCCACTCCATATTCACTTCCTCCTTTTCCACATCAACCCACTTCAACGATTGGCTCCAACCTCACTTCAGCACGTGCTGCTTCTTTAACCACGACCCTCACCAATACTCTCACCACACCTGCTGACATAACTACTACCTACTCAGTCCTACCAACAGCACCAGTCACTAGTGTTGCAAAAGGAATTGGCTTAGAGCATTGCTCTTCTCGGGGTTGCGAAGCTCTAGTGGCCACGGGGTCGCCAACGCCTCGGTCAGAGTCTAGCGAATCGGTCAACATTACATCCCATTCGGAAGAAGAGCCCGACATGGAGCCACAGTTGTCTCGAACTCTGCCTCAAGCAGAGCTACTCTGTTTACCTGTACCTTTCAAAATTAAGCAAGAAATTAAGGAAGAGGTCCCATCCCCTGCTGGGTCTAGTAGAGAAGAAGCTTGTACCCCTGGTGCAGGTGAGACACCAGTTGAGGCACAACTTTCCCAGAATCACATCCTAGCAGTGAAAAAAGAGGCACTTGTTAACTGCATGAGTAATCAACTCTCTGATGCAAAAACTAACACGGCAGGATTTATGCCTCAAATTAGCGAAGCTTGTGTCGAATCTTCTCCTGTCATTTATCCTGCAGTCTCACCCAGAGAAAGTACAGTTGTAGATTATCAGGGTAACCCAAAGTCTCCTGCAGCTTCCAGTAGATTCATGGGTACAAACAGCCAAGAAGCCCAGACAGCACCTCCAGCAAAAGTTTTATCGGAATCTCTGGTCAGTAAACGCTCAAGACATTCGTCTCTCATTGTCGCTGAATCTGCCATTGATTACTCGGAACCTCCCTCGACCAGATACCGTGAATCCGCGTCGGTTGGCTGCTCCATAGCTTCAGCGACTGCCTGCATTAATCCTCCTCTCATTAAATTTCCAGATCATTCTGCTGTAAGTTTCAGTGAATCTGAACGTTCAAAGTCTCCAGCTAAGAGTTGCTCCGAAGCATTATCCACCAACTGCTCAGGATTTAGCCGCTTTCAGTCGTCAAGCACCAGCTTCTCCGAATCTTCATCTGCAACCCGTTATGGAACTCCAGTTAAAAGTTTTGCTGAACCACCAACTAGCGAATGCTCGGAATCGCCTGCCAGTGACTGTTCCGAATGTCGAACACCCAATTGCCCGGAAATTCAAAGAGTTAGTGCTTCGGAACACCATTTTATGGATTCCAGTAAATCTCAAGCCTCGATTAATCCCGAACCACCACCAATTGCGAGTAATACCGAAGCTTTAGTAGTAAGCTATTCTACTCCGGCTGCTCCCCATTCTTGTAATGCAGAACCATTATATACAGTCCACTCAGAACCAAATAATTTGATATACCAAAACCAACATACAGAAAATCTCCATGTGTCGTGCAAGCTCTCGGACGAAGTACAGACTCCCTCGGCAGCAGAACCTTCCACCCCGGGTGTGGTAAATCCCTCCTACATGGATCTAAGTGGCTTGGAGCTCCTGTCGCAGAGCGTATTACAACACGCCAATAGACTGTCTGACGTACTGGAGGAGGAAACCGTCGCAGGCGAAGACTCACCGTTGCAAGAGCACTCTCATGCAGATGAACACTCCCGTTCACGACAGGAGGAAGTACATATAAGTGGACGTTCTCCTTCTCGGCTAGGAGATGTCAGTGCGAGCAAACATTCCCTGCAGGCGGACGGAACATGTACAGACGAGAGTTCTTCTTCTCCACAAGAAGTTTTGACAGCAGACGAACGCTCTTTACTGACACGAGAGGAAGTACCAGGTGAATGTTCATCACAGCAAGAAGAAACTACCAAAAATTTAAGCTCTACAGTGCAAAATAAAGCATCAGTAGACAAGTACTCTACCTCACTACAAGGAAAAGCTTCTGTAGATGATTTTTCATCCGTACTGCAGGAGGCATCTTCAACCAATGAATACTTTTCTGAGGGAGAGTGTGAAAGTAGTTTAGAAAGTAGGAATAAGATGTGTCCCATGGAGGAGGAGGAGACATCTTCAGGAATAGATATGGAAGCATGTACAAGAGGTGAAATGTCTTCAGGTGAGGGAGAGATTAATTGCAGTTTAAGAGATGAGATGCCAGAGTTGGTACAAGCCTCTTCAATAGAAATGCCTTGCCAACCAATTTCTGCAGATACCCAACCACAGTACACTACCCCTCCTGTTGTTACATCTTTGCCTGATTCACTTAGTGGCCTTCATGGCCTCAGCCTTCTGTGTGCCTTAGCTGAGCAGCGCATCCTAGAGGAGGAGCAGGTGGCTTGCCCGGACCTGTCCTCCCTGGCTGATGTGGCGGCTACCTCCCCAAGTGTTCCCACGTTCCCACAGGAACGCTCTCCCTCTCCACAACCAGGCCCCAGTTGTCTAACAATTTCAGTCAGTAGAACATTTGGGTGTGGAACTAGTACACCTGTATTTGGTGCCAGTCCATTTGGTGGTCTTGCCAATTCTTTCAGCACACCGGTAAAGACCACCGACGTCAATAGAAATTACAAGAGTCCACAGTCCGAGCGCGAAGCAAAAGCTTTCATCGCAAACAAAGCCTCGCAGTATCAGAAAGAAACTAGCGTCGGCTTCAAAGCGCCATCCGGTTTTCCTGTCGATTCCATGGATCCTGCCGAGCTAGACATGCGCATGCAACTGGCCGAGTTGCAGAGAAAGTATCGTGAAAAGCAGCGAGAACTGTCTCGTCTACAACCGAAAAAGATAACC
>JAUTYZ010506011.1:0-14901 GCA_032273725.1 Panulirus interruptus | reverse complement strand
GTAATGAACTTCTTATATTTCCAAAGGAGAGTGTGTCTTGGACAAAAGGAAAGGCTGAAGGCTGAAAGGATTGTTTGTATTCAGACTGCCAGAAAGAATTTAATACTGTACTGCATGGGAGGCTGATTAAGAAGTTAGACCACCAAGCAGGAATAAGGGGGTTTCTCTTAATTATCTTAGTGGAAGTGAACAAATGATGCATATCAGAGGAGCCTTTTCAAAATGTGTCATCACCAGTGGAGTACTGCAAAGTTCCCGTTTGGGACCATTGCTCTTTATGATTTATGTGAATGACTTACCAGAAGGTCTGGACTCCGACCTGAATATGTTTGCAGACAAATGATGCTAAGGTCATGAGGGAAGTGATAAGTAGGAAGGATTGCATCAACTTACAAGGGTTCCTTAACAAACTCCGAAGTTGTTCTGATATATTACTGATGAAGTTCAACCCTAGTAAATGTAAAGTAATAAGGATGGGTCACAGCAAAAGAAGGCCTCAACATGATTGTCATATGGCAGGAAATAAGCTCAAGGAATGTGTGTGTGAGAAAGACTTATGAGTCTACAGTGTCCCTAACCTGTCACCACAGTCCCAACTTAGAGAATAGTTAAGGATACCAACTGTCTGCTGCCAAATATTACAATTGCATTCATGTTCATGGATAAGGAAATATTCAGTAAGCTGTTCCTATCATATATTGGCCAAAACCAGAATAAACTTCTCAAGTTTGGTCACGGCAACTAAAGAAGCACAAAGAGCTAAATGAGAAGGTTCTCAGGAAAGCAGCAAAGATGGTCCAAGAATTAAGAGACATGAATTACAGGGGGGAGCATTAGGAAGAAGTAGTAGGTTGGAACATTAGGTAGACACATTAGGTATTATTGGTCAATAGGAACATTAGTAGAAGCCTCTAAAAACACTGTGCAAGAGTTGCCCTCTGCAAGTGGCCTGTCAAGGGTGAGGCACTAAGGGATACGAAGCAGCACTAGAGTTCACCAGTTATGGAGACTCTTTTGCCATGGCCACCTCCTTAAGGGAGTTCCTGATGGGAATGGGCATCAGAGATATAGATGGATAGAGTTACAGGGAGAGGCTAGAGGCCTTACAGTTGCCCACCTTGGAAGAGAAAAGTATAAGGGGTGAGTGGATCACTACCTTTAAGTTTTTTTAAACAGACTGATGACACAAACAGTAAACAGTTCTTCAACAGATATAGGGATAGAAAAAACAGAGGACATAACATGAAACTAAGCGAGAAACTTGTTAAGAAAGATGTGAGAAAAGTACATTTACAGTATATGCGAGGTGGATGAACTAAATGAATACACAGTTAATGTAGACAGCATACAGACATTAAAAAGCAGTATGATAGTAGTGAATGTTCAAGAGATGGGGCCCCATGAGTCTATACTCCTTCCCTGTACAGTACAAATAAATAATTACACATATTTGTTCTTATAGATTCAGCCTGGGCCTCCTAAATATATGACTTTTAAGCAAACATGGCCATGAAGAATTATCTTAGTGTAAAGTAATTCATATAGAATGGTGAAATGACTGGCACTAGCAAAAACTGTAGATAATGCACGCCAATCCTGCCCAACCATAAGACTGAACCCATGTCTCTTTGACTGAAAGTTCAGAGCACTTCCACTGTCGTATCATATTCCCATGGTAAATGCCTTATCTATGTACTAACGTCATGTGAAGTTGTCAGGGTAAACTATGAAGTAATGTGTGGGGTTTAACTGCTGATGTTCGGCTCTAGGTTTGGTATATCATACATGACTCCTAGAAAGCGGATGTGTGCAAGTGAGGCAGCCATTCATTTGTTCCCGAAGGCTAACTTATGAAAACAGGAAAGGTAATTAGGTTTATATAAAAAAAAAGATATAGGTATAACTATCAATAAAAAATATTATTCCTACATTCAAAGAAGGATGGTTCATGTACCACCTTCAACAAGAAAATCACATGTTGATCACCTCTAAATTTCTGAGTGATGTTAATCCAAAAGAACTGTTTGGAAAATCAATTAAGGAATTCTGCTTATTAATATGGCTAAAGCACCAGTGAACTCTGACGTACTGACATACAAAAAGATTTAAGGTTGCCTTGGTGAATGATCTCAAAAGGAGGAGCAGAAAGCAAGCATGAAAATACAAGAGAGAGATAAAAGGGATAAGTGTAAATACATTTGATTATAATATTTAATTCAGCAAAAATCCTTGGATTTCACATATTCATGCAAACACCTGAAAGCTGATCTTTTCTTTAAAGTCAGTGATAACTTACCTCCATTTAGCATTGGATGTATGTCAACAGAAGGGATTCTTTCTTCTGATAAGGACAATGCAGATGGTGAGCCTGGTGGAGAAACACTCAGTATGCCTGGAGAGTAGCGAGGGGTTGGTGTTGCAGAATAATTTGCTGGTTGAAATAAAGGTGGAGTGTCTGGCCGTTCTGGTCTAGGCAATGACACATCTGGTCGGATATCAACTCGATCCTCCAATCTCTGAGCTGCTAGGGGTTCTGGTGGACTAGGATTTTGACCAGGGCTGGTGACTGGGGTTGGGGAAGGAGTTGGACTAGAGGGAGGACTTGGGCAAGGACTTGTTGTAGGGCTTGATCCTGGACTTGAGTTAGGACTCTTAATTCTCTGTAGAGTGAAGTCTGGGGGTAGAGGGCCACGTCTACGTTTATTTGGTCGACCTACTGTAGACTGGGACTCTGCAGGCCTCTTTGAACCACGATTTCCTGTACCAGCTCCACCACTTGTGCCCATAAGATCCACATCTGCTTCATCAACCATCATAGACATCTTCTGAGAAAGAAAATTTCAAATGTCAATTGTCTGTTTGGACTAGAATTTCAATTATGGGGAAGTCTGTAAAGTGTTAGAAATATTTAGAGATTGCATAGTAAATATAACAGATGAATAAATGTCACTGAGAAGAAAGGGGGCAAAGAGGGATGATAGAATAATATAATAAAGTTAAAAAGGTAATCAGAGAAACAAGAGGTATATTCAGTGTTCTTCCAACAGAGAAGGATTGGATATGAAATAAAAATTCATAAGGACTTATAAAGTATCAATGTACACATGCAAAAACTATTTCATGAAATGGTTAGAAGATATAAAGGATTTGAAAACTGACATAGAAGCAAATTTCGTAAAAATATGAGGACACAGGCTTATTCTGAGAAAAATATGGAAGGCATTTGCACAGAGCAGAAAATACAAGAAGAGGATGAAAAGCTGCTATCATAGGATGGGAATAATGGAATGAAGTAGTTTGAAGAATTGCTAAATGTTAAAGAAGTATGAAAACCTACAAAATCTATTTTTCATCTACAAGAAGACAGCTTGGGTCATAAAAGTAGATTTTCAAAGCAGAGTGCATATGAAGATTTATCATATGGATGAAATTGAACGCAGCAATGAAGAACCAGGAATGAATCCCCTGGAGCCTGAAGACAGAGAAAGTCCTAGACTGTTGGTTGGATATAGTGGTAAGAGCAAATCCATACATAACCAATCCAAAAGCTACTGGACGATTGTTTTTTTTGGTGTAGGAAAAATCGTATACAGATGAGTTGCCAACAAGATAATTCAAAGGATTACAAGTGGTACTGGAAAAAGTACAAAAGGTGTACCTTATGGAACTACAATACCTTAAAAAATCTGCAAGTGAATGCTTTTCCTTTCAATTTTATAAATGTGTATAGTGTTAAAACATTAAACAATTTAATATGTAAATTAGTAATGTCATGTTTCATTCATAAGGACAACAGCAAAAGAAACCACACTAACCTTATCAATTTTGAATGGATTTCCAAACATATGCTGCCTTACAGGAGTGGATTCTATTTCCCGCAAGGGAGGAGTCATTTTCTTTAAGTAATCCTGCAAAGTAAACATAAAATCATTTCTAGTGCTATAATCAAATGCAAACAAATTTCATACACAATAGTCTAGTCTATCATAGAAAACTGTATGTTTTGAAACTTGTAAAACTATTTTTCCGATCACAGACACAGCAGACTGTTAAAGCATTCACCATGGAACAGCGACAGACCTAACACCTGAACAACGCAAATCAAAAGAAATTAACCCAACTCTGTACGTGGAAAAAAAAATAATATATGAATATCAACCATAAGTAAAGACAGACTTCAAGTGAGAAGTATGCTTATCTTTATGTCAATTCGGTAGGGTGTTCAGAAAAGGCAGGAGAGCAGCAGAGACACTGCATAATATAACAAACAAAGCAGACTGTTAAAGTATCCACCTCAGAAGAGCTACTGACCTAACTTAACACCTGAACTATGCAAAACAAAAGAACTTAAGCCCAATCCTGTATGTGAAAAAAATCCAAATATAACATATGACCATAATCCATAAATAATGACGACTTCAAATAAGAAGTATACTTATCTATATGTCAGTTTGGTAGGGTGCTGAGAAACGGTAGGAGAGCGGCAGAGACACTGCACATTTCTGGTATTGTATGATAATTAAGTTTTTCTTCCAGGTATGATTGCATACTATATACACCTAACCACAGTAAAAACTTTATAGTCTTTTTCCAGGTGTGATTTCTCACTATATACACTAAGCATGTGTATTATTTACAAAGGCTGATCTTTGTTTATTCACATTAGCAAATAAAAAAAATGAATTTTCTTAACACCAAAAACATAAACAATTATATTGAAGTACTTGATTTGTGAACTAAATTTTCTTGTTTTACTGAGGTACAGGAGAGTGGGTGCTTATGCAAGACATCATGAGGCGTTGATGTATAACTTCATAATGTGGAATAATTGCCATCTTTACATGAGTTCCCAGTTAAACACATCAATATGGCTATAATGGAATCACTGAAAGCCAGTTTAAAGCTACAACCTAAACAAAACTCTTAGCATTTCTATTTACATAGGCATAACTTTGTTTATTTAAATGAGTAAATGAACAAATAATTTTATCGCCAAAAATAAACACAATCTTACATCAGCAATTGTTTCATGAATTAAGTTTTCCTTTCTCCTTGAGGTAAGAAAGAGTGGGCACTTACAAAAGACATCAAAAGATGTTGATGCATTATATAACTGCATAGTGGGAAATGATTTCCATCTCTACAGCTATACAGTTCATATAATTATGATAAAATCCCTGACAGTCAGTGTAATGTTATAACCTAAGCAAAATATCTATTGTGTTTTTACTCATCTCTATCTATCTACCTATACCTCTGATGCCCATTCCCTCCGGACACTCCCATCCAGGGGGTGGCCAAGGCAAAAGAGTCTCCACTTATCCCTGTCTTTAGATCCCTCTCACAACCAAATAATGTACTTGTCTCTGTCAAAAACTTCTGTTCTAGTCTTAGCTCTGCCCTCTACAAAAGCATATTATATTCCAATACAACATCATAAGCTATAAGAGCTTTCGTCTTCATCAAATGCACGAATAAAAATAACTTTTTCACTGTTCTAGTTCTAATTCTGCCTTCTAGAAACACCTCTCTTCCTATTGTATACAAACTTTCCTGTTCATCTATTGCACTAACAATAATTACTGTTTTTCACTCAAAAATCACCAAGAAATATTCTAGTTTTGTTCTTATTCTAGCTGTACCTTCGACAAACACTTATTTCTCTTCCTATTGGTATCTCAAAAGAATATCACAATGTATACAAGCTTACCTGTTCATCAACTGCACTGAGTATTGTGCATACTGTACAATAGTTAGAATGTATACTTGGAATCACAAGTTAAAGCACATGCAAATTCTATGATGATCTATGAGTGACTGAGGTGCATGATATTTTTTCCAGCTATGGCACTCGTGTGCTAATGACATTTGTAGGTAACTGGTGGAATCAAACTTCAGTTGGGAATTCAAATGATGGTGGGAGCCACTAAAACATCATATGATGTACAGAGCAATCTGCTCTACTGCCTATAAGGCATAGATCAGGCAAGTTGAAGTAAAGCCCTCAATCATTTTATATTGTCTGGGCCAGGACTGCTAATCTTCCTTGTCTCACCAAATTAGGCTACCACCTACAACAACATCTCTCTCCTTAAACTAGACATGTAATCATTTCTGTACCTCTTACCTTACTTTTTCATGTGTCCTAATCCTTTTACATTTTCATCTTTTTTTTTCCATTCTTGGCCTGGCAACCCACCCCCCAGCTCTAAGCACTTGGCTACCATGCCAACAAAACTGTCCCACTAATCAAGTCCATTTTTAAGTTTTCTGTTCTATATCTAATATAAAATAAAAACTGCCACATCACTAATAGCCAATAAAAAGAATATAAAAAAATAGGTGATATTCAAAAGTGAACAATCTAAAGACCAAATACAGCAATGAAAACTATCTGTAATAAAATTGGGGAGGCTGCTGAGGAATCTTCTTTATTCAGATGGTTTAAATGTATATTACACAACTGAAGATATAAAACCTTTCAACTAACCTGGTAGTTACCCATCTGACTGATTGGACGGCAGTGCAGCTGGTCCAGGTCACGGTCTGTCAAAAGCAGTGTCAGGGATGACTGTGAAAGAAAATGCATTAAATGAAATTCAAACATATACATATTTGTGTCAGATTTCAAGTCTCAGTTTACACTTAACCTAAATTAGTAGTGTCAAAGCTCAGCACAAACTGTACAGTTCTCACTGGCCTAGAGATCTGATTTTGGAAGACTGATGCTATGGTAATTAATGTAAAGATTCCTTAGTATGCTTAAAACTAGCATTATTCTTGCAAGCATTAGTGTCTTTGGTTATGCTGTGGGATCTGCAGCAAAAGTAAGCATATGTGCATTATTCCTCATGCATTTCCAGAATATCTTGCATAATACTTGCTCCTGCACAAGAAATGGTATCTAATAGAAATATCATCCCACCTTTCCATCTGTCTGATAAGTATTTCTGCTCTATGGCAAATGGTTTATGCCACATGATTTTCCTGCTGCACACATAAACATCCCTAGTTTTCTGCTGTACAGGTAAGTATCCCTCAGTTTTCTTTAACTTTCAGCTCAATGTATCCATAACCTTTCTGAAATTCCATCTACCTTCTACTTGCCAGCTATCTATATTCCTTACCTATGCAAAACTTGTTTCCCACATAAAAATAAAGCAAATACATGTAAAAGTACAGGATATACAAACAATTAGCAACCATATTGTGTGTGTCAGTGGTATAATACTTAAGTTAACACATAAATCCCCAAGGGAGTGTTGGAGAAAAGATGTAGGAAAGAGTGCAAAACTGTATGCAGCACTTTTTTACACACTACACAGCATTTAGTGGAAGCAAGAAGGCTACAATTACTTGCTACAGTGGATAAAAAATAATTTGCTGTAATATGCACAGGATTTATAAAACTGTATAGTTATGGCCAGTTTAAGTACTGCACCTAAAGTAGTGGTGAATGGTGGTGGGAAGTTGTCATATACCCCACAACTGGTCGTATATTATGTACACAGTGCCTCCTAATTATGCTTCGAAGTTTTACAGAGTGCTTCAGAAAACTGAATTATTTGCTAATGATCTGTTTTGTGTTTCATCGGTAACATCATATATCACTTAAAATATCAACATACATATAAACATCCAACAAATTTGTTTCCTACAGGTATCTTTGTTTTTGACTGTCAGATGAAGCGTGAGGGAAACAAGAAAAAGAAATTTTCTGTGTTCTTAATTACCATTATTTTGATGTCCATATCCATGTTGAGTTTTATATTCATATATATCCATAAAAAAATTAAGTATTTCAATAAATAAAGTAAGTTGTTTTAAACTTGTTCACTGTTTCCCATGTTAGTGTCAGGAACAGATGCAGAAATAGCTTCATTTGCTCACATGTACTCACTAGCTTTCATGTAGAAAGCACCAAAACCACAGCTCCCTATCCACAATCCAGCCCCACAACAGACCGTTCTGTGGTTTCCCCTGACCACTTGAAATGCCCTAGTTCAATTCATTGACAGCATATTACTCCCTGTATACCAAATCATTCCAATTTACTCCGTCCTTTGCATGCCTTACAACCTCCTGCATGTTCAGGCCCCGAACACTCAAAACCTTTTCCACTTCATACTTTTGTCTCTTAATTGGTCTCACACTTCTTATCCCCTCCACATCTGACATTTATATTCTCTTTGTCAATCTCTCCCCACCCATCCCTTCCATGTCCAAACATTTCAGTTCACCCTCTTCAACTTTCTTAACCATACTCTTCATAATTACCACACCTCTCTTTTACCCAACTTTTCTTGCTCAATCAATCCTCCTCACACAACATACTGTCTTTAAATATTTCTAACAGATTCACGTTCTTCTCTGCTTTCTCATCTACAGCCCACACCTCATGTCCATAAAATACCACTGGGACTACTGCACCATTAAATATGCCCATCGTTGCCCTCACCAACAATGACCTCTCTTTCCACACATTCCTCAATGAACCCAGGACCTTTGACACATCATCCACCCGATGGGTCACTTCCGCTTCCATAGTTTTATTCGCTGCTATGTCCACTCCCAGGCATCTTAAACCTCCCATTTCCTCCATTTAAACTCACAATCCAACTAACTTTACTCCCTCTACTACTAACCTAATAACCTTGCTTATATTCATAATTATTCTCAACAGTCCTTTCACACATTCTCCAAAACTCAGACACCAGCTCCCGCAGTTTCTCACTTGAATCTGCCATCAGTACCATGTCATCAGCAAACAACAACTGACACCTTCCAAGGCCCTCCCATCACTGACAAACCTGCTTCTCTCTGTAAAACACCACATATTGTCCTCAAATATTTTACTTCCAACACATCCACCCTTCTTCACACATTCTCATCTATAGCCCATGCCTCATACCACATACTATACTGGGACCACTATACTTTCAAACATACCCAAACAAAATATAAAGCACACAACATTGCATCTAAGTACAGTATGTATGTTATCTTCCACTTTAATATGAGAGAGATAAGGATATGCTCTAGAATGTCAGCCCACTTACCCCAATTGACTTCACACCCATTTTTATCAATTATTCATGACATTTATAAGAGACAAATTCATACAAGTGCATGGCGTTTAATGTAAATATAATACATGTGTTCTGTTACAACTGTATGTAAACAGTACAAAAGACATTACTAATAATCATTTTGCAAATCTAAGGAAACTGTCCATTAGTGCTGATCATTTGCCATGGCAACAGCCGAAACATATTCCAACTTGAAAATCTGAAACTACAGATGGTTGTGCAGGTCTAAAAGACTTTTAATCTTTCTGAAATGATTTTCCTCCATTGCCAAAAAAAAAAAATCAAATTAGAAAACTGTATTCTTCTCTTAGAGAACAAACTCTTCAAAGGTCCATTAATGAGATACAATATATTCCCTTTTCTTTACAATTTCTGCAAAGAAGTCAAGGAAGACAAAACAAATAAGGAGGAAACTTTCTGAATTCTAACTTTTAATGCAACTTGCATAATTTCCAGGCAACCCTGTTTTTTTTAAGTTGGCCTATGTGAAAGTTATGTCTCTTCAGCAAAAAAGAGCACTCATACACTTTCCTGTTTGTAAGACTTTCATGTGAGGTTTAGAAATCATCTCAGCTACCTGAAAACTCAAATCTTATATAATTACCTGACTTTAAGGTTCAACTTTCAAGGAAATGTGATTCCTACTTGTATGTACCATCCATGTCAGATCAATCATATGGATTAATATTCATCTCAATTGTCATGCAACTCAAAACTGATGCTTCACTGATGCTACAGTTCACAAGAATGCTGCTTCATGCAGTTTACAGACTTACCAGTGAAATGAAAGCAGCCACCTAAACCATCTACAGTTTGCATTTTATAAAAACTGAAAAGCAAGCATCTGTCTCTCCAGACCACTTGCACTAAAAAACTCTCATTTTTATGAGAGCATAGTGTCAGACAATAAAATTATCATTCCTGATGGGAACAACAACCTGAAGCTGAAGTGTTTGCCATCAGGTGAAAGGATCAATTAACAGCTTAGGTCTTTGTTTAAGTCATCTGTATATGAATACTACTGATTAGTCTTTTTCACTGTTTCTTGTGCAACTATCCACTAGATTTCTGGTGTTACAGAATAACTGTTTTGCCCAAAATAATATGGCACAACACTTGATCTATAGCACAACATTAGATCTACAGTTCTCTCAGCTTGCCTTCAGGCTCTGAAAAAATCAAGTTATTTCAGATAGTACAGAAATCAAGATGTACCACATGAAAAGCAGAAGTAACTTAGAAAAGCTCTCTAAATCCAGGAATAACAAACCTGTAGCAAGTTTGCTCTCATTCGTGTCAGTTGATCGAGAAGACAGGAGCGAGGAATGTCAAAAGGATTTCGGTACATTTGTGGACTCACTTCTCCTTCACGAACAGCTAATGCAAAGCTTGGGTATTCAGTAACTTGGTCTCGCAGATGTGCCAGTTTGTCTAAAAAATGTAAAAAACATTAGTTTTATTCAATCAAAACCTCCTTTAAATTATCATTCCTTGGGCATCTCTTTTTACAGGCAAAGAGTAACTCAGTATTATAACCTAAATAGGAAAAGTATTGGTATAGTGGCAGTTCCACCATGCGGACACCATATAGTCACAGGTGTGATCCTAAGCAGTGAATTGCAGTGCTTCCAATAGCCGGCTACATACATAGGCCATATGAAACCACCTTTTGAGCTTTTCACATAAACTAATAATGTATTTACTCAAACATAAGCTATATATTTTGTTACTCCAAAATTTCAAAAGGGGGTGTGTGGCTTCCTATGGAATACAGTCATGAACATTTTACAAAGAGTGGCTTCTACCACCTAAGATCTATTTTAACATAATACCAAACAAAATACATTCTATACTCTTCCCTTAACCCATTTTTCTCACTCACACATGCATTAGAAATACACTTTTGATAAATAAATCACTTAAAAATACCTGAAATTACAGTAATACACACAGATATTGAGCATACAATGAATCAAACAATTAATTGTATGCACAATATCCAATGCACGCAAGTGCCTCATTCACTCACTTTCATTCTCTAGCCATCATGTGTAATGCAACAAAACCACAGCCCTCATCCATAACCAGGCACTTTACACCGATAGACTTTTCTGTGGTTTCTCCCAGCTGCTTCATATGCCTTGGCTCAATCCAATGACAGTACATCGCCCCCTGTATAGCATAATGTTCCAATTCACTCTATCCCATGCAAGCCTTCACCCTCCTACATGTTCAGGACCTGAGCACTTAACATCATATTCACTCCATCCTTCCATCTCCAATTTGGTCTTCCCCTTCTCCATGTCCCCTCCACTTCTGACACATATATCCTCTTCATCAGCCTTTCCTCACTCATTCTCTTCATATGTCCAATCCATTTCAGCACACCCTCTTCAGCATTATCAACCATACTCTTCTTATTACCACAACTCTTTCTTTACCTATCATTTCTTACATGATCAACTCTACTCACACCACATACTGTCCTCAAAGATTTCATTTCCAACACATTCACCTTTTTCCATACATTCTCATCTAAACGAAACACCTTGAGGGGTATAATCAAATATACAGATAACAGAATATATTTCAAGTTCTGCATTTCAAGCAGTTTGGGGGAAACTAAGTAAAGGTCTGTGGGGCCTGGTTGTGGACAGGAAGCTTCATATATACAAACTGAACATTTTCATGAAAGCTTCCTGTCACTTCTTGTGAAGTTTTCATAATCATACCACTCATGACTTGGCTTGATATTATTTATCTGATCATGTGCTCCTTGAATTCAAGTTTCTCCCTTCTGATGACACCTATATCTTTCAAGTTTGCCTCGCTTTCTATGTATTTCTCCATTGGTCCTTTATAGGGCATCTCTGATACATCATTAATCACAGCATGACTTATTTGCTCAAATCTTCTTCATTAAATCTCATCTGCCCATTTATAAATCATATTTACATATTTTTTACCCTATCATTTTATTTTTACCCTATCATTTTACTCACAGATTTCACCAGCAAAACTTCTAACAATATTTGCTTTTACTTCCCAGTCAATGATTGGTATCAATATTACAAACCATACTGAAAGTAACACTGTTCCTTGTGACACTCCTGAGGGAATCTCCTCCTCTACAGAGAGAGAAAGAGCACCTACAAGGATCTGTGAGTACCGGAGATGAGATTTTGCAACAGGGTGGGCTGCCATGTAGCATTCACTACATGTCTTGCTTGTTTAACACTTTTTCTCTCTGACATAAGAAAGATATAACAAGGATAGAAGTAAGTGGAGGAGATTCTACAAAGGCCCACCTTGCTGGATATCAGATATGGGCACATTTGATATACTGAGAAACAGACACACCAGACAGAATATTTTATATTTTGTAAATGAGACTCTAAGACCAGAATGCATGATGTTGCAGAATGAATCAGCAACATAAAACAACTAATCAAAAGTCAAGATAAAAGCAGTAAAACTTACCTTGTAATGTGTGATTTGAGGTAAGATGTCTGCCTAATGGTCTGCGTGGCTGCACTCTAATGCCCTCATGGACAACACAGCTACTTTGGGACAGTCTCTTCTCAACCTGTTAAAAAATATAAGAACACTTTAAAAACTAAGAATGGTAATTGACAGACATGGTGGAAGACAAAATAACAAAAGAAAGGTAAAGAAAAAAATTCTGATATGGGGATGTTCCTTAGGAACCTCATATTAAGAAGCGAAATAACCAGGTCATAATCAATAGCATCTTTACTTCCAGACATTTCAACATATCATTAAGACATCTTCTATGGCTAAAAAGAGGCTTAGTAATGAAACATTAAATACAACGTAATGAAAAGTTGTTCAGTAAATCGCTTACTGCTATCTCAAAAAACAATTCACTATGACATCACACTAATAGTAAGTTTAAAGGCACTGAAAATATGACATTGCTTAAGTGGGGTTTAAGTGTTTTGGTACTGAATGGCTCTAATATTCTCAGATCAACACCTAAGCAAGAGTCAATTATTTCAAAATTACCTTGACTTAGGAGGGTACTGCACATTTTGGAATGTTCTCTTACTGATGAGTGAGGAGGGGAGCAAAAATATTGACCAGTCCTGCTCAAATGACCCAAGTGTTTGTCTGTTCGTGTTTTAAAGGCTTACTTAGTAACTAGGGCAAATGATATAATAGAAGATAGATGACCACAGGTCAGCTGGCATCTGGTATGTGAATTATTAAATGAGTCGATCTTTATCAGGTTTAGTCTAAAACCAATTTGGGGATAAACTTTACATAAATCAATGTGAAGGTCTTGATGGTCACTTCTCCCAAGTATAGCAGCCCAAGGTTAGCCCTTAATGTTCATAAATCTACTCAAGTTTATTAAATAGCTGGTAAGAGTATACACAGTTTGTAAAATATTTTCTTAAAAACATGATTTTGCAAAAATTGGTAGGGCTAAATGATGGAAAAATGCCCATGTATAAAGGTTTTACAGCACTGTCTTTAAAGTTATAATGGCAACTATAATAAAATAGTTCCAAGACCTAAAAAAGTTGGTTTAACCCTTTAGGCATGGCATGTGGGGATACCCACCCCAACATTCATAATAATTAAGCCGATACGTGAGTATATTCCATGACTGTCAATACACAATTTTACTTTGATTTTTTAGTTTCCTTCAGAAATGTCTTCCCTAGATCATAAAAGAACAATTTGGGAAAAATATCACAAAATAAATGCACAACTATTGCTCTAAAGTACACTACTTATAAATGCTGTTTGACCTGCACGCTTTCTATTTATCTTATACTCATCAAAATTTATAGAGCATTATCATTTCATATATTTTCATGAGTTCCCTTCCAAAACATCAAACCTAATTCATGAATGCTAGAGTATTGTTATACTAACAAAAACTGTGGAAATATCAGGGAAAGAGTGAGAAGAACTGATGTCTAGCTGAGCCACCCAGACCACCAGTGCAGGAGACCCATACCATATGGCATGTCACTAGGGCCTCACCATTTAGTGTGCCCAAATATGTCAACGAACTGGGAATGGGTTGAGGATTATATAAGTGATTTCTGAAGTTGAATGTACCTCATCTACCCTATGGAACTGGATATGAAGTTAATAATAATAAACAGGCAGACAATCTGACTGTGACATTACCTCCAAACAGATGCGTTCATATTCCAACTTGGCTTGATTTTTTAGTCTCTTGAGATGATTGGTGACCTGGAAGCTGAGGGAGTTGTCAAGATTATCTGGAACAAGGTTGGGAGCACCCATTCTTCCTAATGCACGTTTCAGGGGCTGTTAAAACATCAAATTTAATCAATTAATATGAACTAAAATCAAGTATATTGTAAAAGTATTGTTATTTGTTTCAATCTAGTTTCTTAAATCCTTGTGGTCTGGATTTTGGTCTCTGATATATAACATAAGGGGGACTTAAGTATATATATACATAAAACATTAACTTTACAGAATAATTGAGATCACATTTTTTGTTTCAACAGATATCCCATGTAAAACGTCTGGGTGTAGGTGACCTGGTGTGGACCAGAAATATCTAACCTCACCATTAGCCCAGCATGCATTGCAAATAAATAATGGCAACCTCTAAAAAAGTATGACAGTCACATCGTCTGCTTGCAGTCATGCTCTGAAAAGAAAAGTACTTGCTAATGCTGGCATTACTACATCATGGGAGGGAAATATGTCGTTTGTACTTTAATAAACATCCATAGAATATTGTCTTGCTGCGTCATGGGACCAATGAACATTATTTAATCTTGGGACCAATGAACATTAT
>JAUTYZ010504904.1:1568-12993 GCA_032273725.1 Panulirus interruptus | reverse complement strand
TAAATGACATCGATATGAATACGATATACATCTTACCTTAACAATATATTACTGCTTCTTCATCACCGAGATCCTCGGCGTCGTCTGAGTGCAAAGTTGCCATGACCCTCCTTTTCCCGTCGGCTTTCAGGTCCACATACTGCTTGTGGCAGTGTCCATCATTAACCTCTTTTATAACTGATGTCGAGGGCTCTTACTGATGACTAGGTACCTCCTGTAGTGCGATAGCTGCTTAGTTTTGATTATGATAAGCTAGAAAACACCCTCTCAACATACGCAGAGGAGAGAACCAAAAGGCTGCACACAAATTTTGAAAGAAGACAGAACTAGGATCCCGATTCCTCTATCAAGGAATAAAGTATTGAAACTGAACTGAACTGAAGACTGAATTTGGAATGATTGTTGCCCTTTTAATTGTCCGTAGTTCAAAGCAGAAAGTTGTAGCCGTATCACTCTTGCTATTCAAAGATTCTGTAGCATACAACAAATCCCTCCGGTGATCCAGCAGCTTATCCGAGTCTTCTTTTCACAGGTGAAGGAAAATGGAGTGCCAGTTTTACTTGGTTCTTTTCATTTTCGAATAACGTGCGATTTTCACTATCAGGGAACATTTTCTTCATGGTTTCGACTAAATGATCCATTTGAATGAAAGGTACACTGTGTTCAGCCATATAATCCTAACTGCAAAACTTCAGCCTTTGCTTCATCTTAAGTATCTTATGCGGGGCTCTTTTAAAAAAAAAAATGCTAGATACTGACAACACTTTTCTTGGCTGCATAGTTTTTCACGTGGTTTGACGAAGCTTTGTGAGTCATCGGTGCCAATTTGTTAGTTTTTAAATTTACTCACAAACACTGCAAACTGCAGGGCACTTATCATTCGCATCCGTTTTGACCCAATCCTTCAGCTCAAGGCCTTTCAATCATTCTGCGTTGAATGCCTGTTGGTACCTTATATTGCTTTTTAATTGGAGGTGTACCACTCCCTTCGGGTCCAGAATTCCTAGATGCACTCATTGTTCTAATGATATAGCAGTCTTAATCCCACACCAATCCCGCAAGAGATCTAATATGTAACTGATAACAAGAGCGGAAAGGAGAGGGAGAAACCTTTCAAACTCATAGGTCCTGGACGCGTGATTTGTTAATGCTCCTTAAATCTCCCTTTCTGCCATGTTTAGCTCGATTTAGTGACACAGAAATTCAGCATATGTTATCATTCCAACAAGTGTCCCACCAGAAAGCGAAAATCAGTCCATTGCTCATGGAAAGTAAGTGTACATGGTCACGAATGTGATTAGTCATACATGGTGTAGCTAAGCAAGAATGCTACAAAGCATAAGCCAAACCAACAATGTAATTTCTTAGCCTTTTTTTATCACACTATATAGAACGTTTATCAATAGTAAGAAATGCTTCGCAAATCCCAAGATCAGGGGCATTCTGCACCTAAAATCCCAAGGTCTTGCGAAAAATGCCAAGGAGTGGTAACACTGGGTCACCCGAGGGTAACGCCGGTATCAATTTGTCTGTTGGTGGTTGGCTGGGCTTAAGGCTTATCATCTGCCAGGGTTATGAAGGCCTTAAACGTCAGGTTTCATCCACAAACCGAAAAATCTTAACCCCCTGAGATGTTATGGATAAGTCTAAGACCACATGACTCCCAAGGCGAACGTATGATACACTTACAAAACTCTAGGCAAGTGTAGCGAAACACAAGAACATGACATCAACCTAATGCCAGTATTCCCTGGGGAGGACTTCTTACCTTATCAGTAGGTTATCTGTGATGTGACCTGCCAGGTACAAATTCTCTTATAACTTGAACTGCTTGGAAAAGTCTACTTACATTAATCTGAGCTCCCGGGTAGAAAGACCCATACTACGAAAATATAACTTGCTGGATACATGGTAATCTTGGACATAATTTCTAGTTTGAAGAAGTTCCCCTAGAAAGAAATTTAGTAAATTTCGGGGAAAAAATCGGGACTCGGGACAAACCACTCTTCACAGTAAACGGTGGGACATACATGTCTTCCTCCGAGCCTTTTCTTTAAACTAGTTCTTTTAAACAGGAGTAAGACTGTGAATCATGTATAATTCTGATCATAGGCGGTCTTTTCTGATACCTTCAACTCTCATTGCATATTGAAAGCTCTAAAGGATTGGAAAGTTAGTGAAAATGACTTTTCTTATTTATGAGTATATATACTTTCCCAACCTTATTGAAAACGTTCGAATGTATCGTTACTTTCACAATATTGCGAACTTTCCACATTGTTTCACTCACGGGTTTTGTTTGTCGTGGGTAATCTCCTCCCGTCCTTACGATCCACCCGATTCGTTATGCTCCTATTCGGTTTTGGACTGCTAGTCCTTTGGATATTTGATCCTTTTCTAATTTGATTTTTTTATATGGTTTCAGTAATAATCTTTGGATACTTGATCTTTTTCTTATTTTTTTATATGGTTTCAGTAATTTCATGGAAAAGTAGTTTTCCTTTAACAATGGGTGCGTAGGTTACGTGATTACGCGTTTGACGCCCTTGACATTATTTGTCATCATTCCAGTTCACGGAATCTGTGTCTGTCCCTTTATACGGCCAGTTCTGTGTACCATGGTAATTCTCTTACCTTTGAGATGTTATCTACATATGTAATGAAATTAGTACATTCGCTGCTGAAACTATTTTATTGACAAATAAAATAGTTTTCTCCCCTCATCTTCTTTATGCCTTTGCGGAACTTGCTGCAAGCTATAAACAAAGTTCCAAACCTGGGGCAAATCTATTATCTAGTGCAAAAAGTTTTATCCCCAAAAAACATGTGGGCAAATTCATCATGTTAAATAGTCTTTACAAACTTCATTTTATCATCTAATAGTTAAATAGTCTTTACCAACTTTATCTCATCTAATATATTTGTTCTCGTACAATTCAGCATTCATTATTACTGTATATATAAATCACATCACATGCTGCAACGAAATATTACCCAGCAGACCAGTTGTACCCCCAAGAACGGAGTGCTAGCCAATGCAAGACCTTATTCATGTCAGGCATCGGGCGAGCTAGGATCGTGTCTTTGCATCATATTTCGTTGCAGTGTTTTGTAACTTGATCGGTTTAGTGCGTTATTTTTATGGCCAACCAACAGAGCATACAATGCAATTGATTAATGGCAGCAGAACCTTGCTGGTAAAGCATCAGCTGATACCCATAGCATCAAAAGGATTAAAGAGCCATGGTGACACCACTCACACTTGACAGAAACTCATCTTCACCTGAAACCAGTCATCCACCTCCCTTCCTTCTCCCATATATGCTTTACTCACCTTGTAAAACTCCTCACTCGCTGCATTTAGTAGCTTCCCTCCCTCACTTTATATTCGTTAACACCTTCCAAGAGTCATTTCTGCCACATACAAGTCTCTTTTTCTCACACAAATTCCTCAGAGCAAACACCTGGCCCACACATCCTTTACCATTCCTAAAGCCATATTGTTACTCCCCAGGATGAAGATCCTTTGTTCATGGCACCAACCTTTCAATCACCATTTTCCCTTACACCTTACCTTACTCAAGAGAAATATCTCAGTAACTCTAAAATGCTTTTCTCCCAATTGCTTTATGTAAGGGCACTAAATATGCATTCTACCAATTCTCAGGCATGCTTAGCCCATACTTAGACTGAAAAGCCTGACAGTACAGTAAACAGTACTGTCATCCCCTTTCTTGAGCAACTCAACTGCAATCCCATCCACACCTGTCACTTTGCCACACTTCAACTTACGCAGGGATTTCATTAACTCCTCTTTACACCAGGCCATTCACCATGACTTTCTCACTCTGCATACCCCCTTGTTCCAAAACAGCACTTGCGACAACAAATAAAGATTCCTAATCAATATGCATAAATATGCATCTTCATGCAAAAAACCTAATCTTAAGGTGATATCTATAGTGATTTTATGAAGTTTTTGTCATCTAGAGTTATTGTGCTGACAAGAGTGTCACAGAGTAGACAATGAATGTTATATATTTGGTCAAAATCTCTCCAGGTCAATGCTGACTATATGTATTTCTTATCACTAACTGTTCTTATTGAGGCCATCTTGGATGGATTCCTTGGGTTCTCTGAAAGAGTAGCACATCCTGGCAAGACATGTAAGGTCTAACTTTTTTCTTTGTTGTTTCTAAATATATATTGGCATCCATAATAATGGGGTGAAGTGTACTGTATCCTACTTGAAGATTTTCTTGCGAATAAAAATTTGGCACTGCCTTATGTCCTGCTGTGAGTTAAAAATACATATCTAAGTTATATTTCTGAACTTTCCATCACTCATAAGAATCAAATTTATGCAACTATATGCCCAAAAACTTATTCATTTTGTCATTGTTACAGCGGGTACTTAAGGTTTCTATAATGTATAGCTCCTGAGTTATTGTGTTAAAAGGAATGTGTGCACACGCAGTATGAAATACATTGGAGATTTACATAAAACTGCAGCCAGCCAGTATATGAGAGAAACAGGAGAGAAAGGAATGAGAATCGTGTGGGGAGCAGAGATTTTACTTTGGAGGACACTACTGCACCAATATTACCAACGTGGAAGGAGGAAGAAGTCTTGGAAAGTATGGAAATTAATGGAAATTATTCAATCATGTTGTTCAGCCAACTTGATCCATATAAGGTCCATGGTCTTGATAAGGTTTCCCATACAAAAGTCCTGAACATCAACAGTTACCACTTTTACACTTTTCAAGAAAGCATTTACCAATTAATGGTCTATGTAAGTTAATACAGTAAGCAACTATGATAAGCCAAATAGGGCAAGTCAGTTATGTCTAATTCTACAGACAAAAAATGAAGAATGAAAAACAACTTATGATTAAATGTATTTCAAATTAAAGTACACCAGAAATCTGATTATCATTCTATATACACACAATTATACCAGCACCAAAATGCTTAAGATACCAGGTAAATCTAAAGAAATGAAACCTTACTTCATGGTATAATTGAAAGTACTGTGTCAACATAACCTACAAAGAAGATCAATTTTATACGAAAAAAATCTTATCATGTTACTGTGTTCTTTTAATATGTGGGTGTGACTGGGGTATATGTCAAACCTTAAAAAAACGAAACAGTACTGAACAGCATAACTGATATTACTGTACTAACATAACCTGGTGAGTAATCAATTTTATAAGAAAACATTCAATATTTTCCTGTGCTATTCTAATAAGGGGGTGACCCTGGGTGAAGTATCCATTAGCTTACAGGCGTGACTGAGGTATAAGCCCAAGTGTCAAAAGCTGAGATGCAGCTACACATTCAGCATCCAAGTACCTCAACAGCATCTTATCTGTGGAAAAGATATCAGCTTAAAAATTTCAATTTCAGGCATAAGAGACTTCTCTCTGTCCTCAAATGAACTATAAATGTGAGATCTTTTCAATCATGACCATAGATGACTTCAACAGACCATTTCCACCATGTCTTAGTCTAAATTTCAAGTAACAAGTATCACAGGCAGCAGGTTGTCCATTTACAGTGGTAATTCAAAATCTAAAACAAAACTAATACATTGGACTTTCCAAAGGAGATCCCAATCTACTTCGACTGTAGATGGATTCCTTAACTTGCTGAGAGGTTTTTCTTGTACGAAAAAAACACAATATATGTAGAATGAAAAAAACTTATAACCTGATAAATCAGCTATTTATGCACTGATGTGGCAGAAACTTATCAAAAGTGGAGGCATTGTTCCCAGCACCTGCCTGACTTGACAACACAGCATTTGAATAGTGGGCATTGGTGTATTGCATCTTAAGGGTAAACAGTGAATATGGTTCCTCTAGATCAATGCTTACCTCCTGAAGATATAAAAGCCTTCAAGATCTTGAAAATGGCTGGGGTGGGAACTGCCATATTAATATGTGGAAAAGTTGCTTTACTAGCTGTATCACGTGTGTTACATACAACAACACCAATCACCTGTAACCCTGAAAATATGAGAGGTAACTTTAAAAGAGATCATATACATGAAGTTAAGAAATACTGAATGAAACAAAACCCTTCACTGTAAAACATAGTGGGTTTCAGGTGATATGCAGTTAACTGATGAATGCATTACTGTACCACAGAATAATATAGAGATGTATAGCACTTAAAAAAAAGGGGTCTTGGAAAGAGAAGGTGAGTGTGCATGACAGAGAAAGCTGAAGATATGGGATCCCACTAAGTGCTCAACTCCCTCCCAGTATTGTACAGACAGGTAATTAAACATACACATACACTTAGGTTGGCAAGCAGACAGATAGGCTCCAGGAATTTCCACAATTTCAAATGGCTACAAAATGCAACAGCATGACAAACACCCGAGTTACTGGTAAACGGAGAGAGAAATGCAAATGGGCCACAAGAATATTCTAAAAGCAAATATTCATGGGAGCTGTTGTAAATTACCAAATACTTAATATCAAGGCAGTGCATGTTGGGTGAAGCTGTGACCAATGCTGACTGATTGGCACTTACCAGATAGGACATCCATAATCCTAATCAGATTAAACAATTTAGAAAAAACATTATCTATCTACCTACATCTCTGACACCCATTCCCTCTGGGAACTCCCTCAAGGGGGTGGCCATGGCAAAAGAATCTCCATAACCAGTAAACATGCAAAGATGTTATGATAATTCTAGTGCATAGTGAAACATAGTGAGGAGAGCAGCATTAAGATGCAAAATAGAGCTGCTTATCCCAGATGGCAACTGCTTTGACTTCCACCTTTTGTCTCAAGGCTAGGGAGATCTTTCTTTGAAATTCTGAGCTACGAGGAATTTAAATCATTATACCTCGTCATTTGTTAGGGAGGTAAACAGTCTGCTAGCAAATATTAAAATCACACTTCAGTGAAGGGATAAGAAATGGCTGTAAACTATTCACAACACGTTAGACCACAACTGAATTATGCTTCTCAAGTTGGGTCACGACAACTTAAGTAGCCAAAGATCTATGTTAAGAGTCCAGAGATGGACAACTAAAATAGTACCTGAATTAAGAGAGAAGAGGTCAGGCTATGAGCTACAAATTTGACCACCATGAAAGAAGAGATATGAGTTAACTGATTACAGCCTCAAAATTTTTAAATCAGATGGATGAGGATGACAGTGAACAGCTTCTTAAGATGCAATAAAAGAGGTCATAACAAGCTAGGCTACTACAGAGGATGAAAAGTACTGTTTTAGTGTAAGGATAGTGGATGGTTGGAACTGATTAAGTAATGAAATAGTGACTGACAGCATTGTACAAATGTTTCAAATGCTCCATGATATCAAATAAAGTTCAAGAGATGGGACTCCATGAATGCAGAACTCTCTCCTGTACTGTAAAAATAGGTAATTACACTCACTGATGCAGCATGCATCGTTTGATCATCGATTCATTGCAAAGCAAAGTACAGGACACTAGTTTATCAATGTACCTTAAAGGATTAGCTTACCATACTGAGGATGAAATGACACAACAGGTCCACCACTGGTACCAGCATAAACTGCACAAGTTGTTTGCATTATCATTGGTACCATACCACTATCATCATTGCTCACAAGGACATGACCATCCATGCACTTCTTCATGTCAAGAAACCCGTTATCAGTCTTTATAAGAGCACTGGTAGGTAAATCTTGATAACCATTGCTTACTTTGATGTTTGCACCATGAGTCAAACTTTTTTCATCATGATTCCATATGTCATCATGAACTCTCTTAACCACCATGTTGGTGCTATGTTTATCCATATCCTTTGCAGGAATTTGATTGGCTCTACTAAGGACTTGCTGTGAGGGCCAATGAAGGGTGTGAACTGGGAAGCTGATCACTTTTGATACAACACCTTGAGACACCGTTGGAGTAGGCAAACACTTATGAGAAAAAATTCCATACCCTGCTACAATAACTGGAGAACCTGAAAATAAGTTTCAATTAGTTTTGAACATTAAATAACTAAATAATCATTATGGCAAAATTCAATTTGTTAAGTACTTATTCCACATATCAAATAAAAATGATATACACTTTAATGTCTAAAATCTGGAAACCATGCAGCCAAGCAGCTGTTGGTTTTCAAAATTTTCCTGCTTTTGGGTATCTAGTATGCCAAAGGAACCTAAAAGCAGATTGAATGATTTATAAAAAAAAAAAATCTATATATATAAGTTTATACAAGTTTTAAACATCATAACAGTAATCATTTACTGAACTTGGTTGAAGTTCTTGATTGCTTTTGATCCCAAAATACATGCAGACTTAGGTAGCAAAAGGTGATTACTTAGCTGAGGCGCTAGAGATGGCATATGGCCTAATTAAGATTAAAGGTAAGCAGATATAAGTGTCATTTTGCTGCAAGGAGGATGATGCCTTAGGAGAAACAGAAGAGTAAGTTTAGCATTTCATCCATCATTGGTGTGAATGTGCTTGGAAGACCATCAGAACTCATTTCAAGCTTAGGAACATCAGGCACTGCTAATATATCCCTCATCTCAGCTAGATAAAAACTAGGGATAATATTGTATCCTTCTTGTTTATACTGAATCTCCCTTTTGGCCCTTCTAGATAACTTCATTATATTTTTATGACCCTAAAATATAGAGTGAGTGTCATGATTTTATTGTGTAAGCTGAAATGAGCCACAGAGTGGGTGAGAGATCAAAAGTTCTTAGGTGCACTGGGGAATGTATGGAAAGAGAGGTCACTGTCTTAAATTTAAAGGCAAAGATAGGTATGTTTGATGCATAGAAGTCCCAGTGATGCTGTCTGGATGCATAGAGTGGGCCTTACATAAAAATGTAAAAAAATTGGGTGAATGTGTTGGAAATTAAATGTTTGAAGACAATATGTTGTGTGAGGAGGGTTAATTAAATTGTAAAAAGAGTATGCATGAATGAGCTGAGGAGGGTGTTTCGAAATAGCTTGAACAATATGGAGAGGAAGAGAGAGGAGAAGAAGACAAACAGGGTATACAGGTCAAAGTGGAAGGAACACAGGAAAGGGGGAACCAAGGAGAAGTTGGATGAAAGGAGTGAACGATGTTTTGAGTGTACGAGGCCTGAACATGCTGGAGGAAGTGAGGTTTTCAGGGATAGACTAAACTGGAGCAATGCGGCATACAGGGGATGACATGCTGTCAATGGGCTGAACCAGGATATATGAAGTGGTTAAGGCAAACCACCGAAAGGTCAATAGGGCCTGGCTGTGGATAGAGGGCCCTGGCTTCAGTGCATTATACATAAAAATTAAAGAGTGGTTGTGAATGAATGAGAACATTTCTTTGTCAATTCCTGGCACTACCTCACTAACTCGGGAAGCGGCGAGCATGTATGAAAAAAAAATCTCAGTGACAAACAAAATGAGAGAATAAGACTGGGGATATATTTACTTTGAATTTTTACCCATATGACTAGGATCACCCTATTGACATACATCCTGTGCTAACTTCTATTTAAAGAAGCACCACATGCCCATTTCACTCACATCCTTGTCTCTGCTCTCTGCTTTTTATTCCTCAACATTCCTCTGGTACTCCTGCTTCATTTTCTGTTCATTCAATCTCTCCACTGCTACTATCACCTCAATTTTTGACTTCCTTTATTTAAGTACCCACCTTGTCCTATTCCTTACCTTTGCTATTACCACATAATTATCCAAATTCAATCACATTCCCTTAGTACCTTTGCATATAACACTTCCCTCCTGATTTACTGATTCACTTAAAATACGATGTCAATAATACTGAGAACAAGGGAACTTAAAATAAAGACAAAGAAGTAAAGACCCTGCCTTGTGGAGGTAGCTGAGATGCCAATGGCAGTGCAAGAGGAAGAGGTCTGGTAGTTAAAACAACTGCCAAATCCCAGGTACCCGATCCATGCCCACTTTTACTACTTTGGTGGTTTAAAGTCCTTGGCTGAGTTTGATGGATTACTTGTCCTGGTAAGCTTTCACCATCTGACAAAACTATCTGCACATTCTGGAAATGAAATATAATAATATATCTATGTTTTTACAGCAATTTCAAACTTCAAATACATAGATGAATACATAAAACTACACATATAAGAATTAATAAAAATTAAGAGGACTTAAAAATATACAGTAATCTGAACTGAAAGGTAGGTAGTTGTTGGTGGTAGGTGGTAGCTGGTAGGCAGCCATCGACCTGGGAAGTATATTACCAGCACTACCCGCCTGGATGGAAGAAATCACATGACAACTGCATCTAATTTGCTAATTATGTGATCCTTGGGTAATGTATGACTTTGGTAACAGATGACGAGTAGAAAAGTGCAACAATACTTCCAAAGAAATAACACCTCCAATATACTACCTACAGGTGCCAATCCACTCGATGTCTTCACACTTGTTTGTACTGTGAAAAGTGTAATATTTCTAAATACATTTAAATTATTCTCCATCAATGCTGTGCCTGTATTATGGAGTAAGAGTGTGTAAGAAACTAGAGTAGAGGACTCTACACTTGCCAGCCAATCTCCCTTGTACAGAGTGTTAGTGTGAAAGGTGTAATATTTCTGAACATATTTGTGTTATCTGCCACCAAAACTGTGCTTATGTATGAAATAATAAAAGTACAGTAAGAAAACAAACTCATCAGAAAAAATGTCATCTCTGTGTCTCCCTTTCTATTCGGAAGTTGTCAAATGTGTCACTGAAATGCCCTTCAGCCCACTCACAGCACTGGACCAGACCTATATAAAAGAAATAATATAGCATTGTGTATTTACAGTTACTTCTGAATGCTGATCGACCATTTCATAGAGGATTTTCTTTTTTTGCTCACAACATAAAAGAATTTCCAGACCATGCCTGCAATTTAACCCTTTCAGCACTCTTGTCCTCAATTAGGGCAACACGGATTCTTGCCACAAGTTGAATTCTGCATGCACTATAGACTCTGTTTGCTGACCATAGATGACAAATTAAACAAAGGAAGTCATGAGTTTTAAATGGAAAATGTTTCTTTCCAAGAGAATGTCCTGTGAGCTGGATATATTTCTTGATCTCCAGGGATCTAAAACCTCTCACTCCCTGCCTTCTGGTGAGGTTAAAGGCCCTTCACCCATTGCTTATCATCCATTCAACATAAGCTCACTGTAGCTCTGTTCTCTGTCAATCAACAACCCCCATTTGGCAATGACTACTGTATAATCTTCATATCTTTGTGTTTTTCTTAAACTTTTTTTCTTACTGGATCGCCACTTCCCGCATTAAAGAGGAAGCACCAAGAACAGACGAAGAAAGGCCAGATTCACTCAAATCCATTCTCTAGCTGTCATGTGCAATGCACATGTGAACAGAAAAAGGTATGAATATAAACTTCTTTCATAGCCCACATGG
>JAUTYZ010503796.1:0-12374 GCA_032273725.1 Panulirus interruptus | reverse complement strand
GGCATCTGACCACTTTTCTGCGCTTCCATACACACTTTCCAGATCCGCTCCACAGCAGTTTTACTTCAATTCGTCAACATCTATCTCATCGGTCCATATAAACCCCAGCTTTTCTGTTCTTTGAGAGACTTATTGTTCTTCTTACTCCCTCCTCTGTAATACATCCATTTCCCCACACTAATTTCTCTCTTTTCCCCTCTCTTTACCTGTTTTCCGACACGTCTCTTTTCACCATCTTCTCCGATCATGTCTTTCAAATATTGATTACTTCTACATCACCCTGACTATGCATTTCCATCTACATCTCATGACACGATCCATCTCCGACAGTCCATTAACATTCGTCTCACTGAATCTAAGCAATTATCACACTCATAACGTAGACGCACTATTCGCCTCTTTCTCTCCATTCCCTATTTTATTACAAGCCACATTTTGTCTACCTTCAAATCGCCCTGACTCTAATATATTCTGCCTCAGATAATGTTACTCCTTTAATCATAAGGGAATGTGCCCCACAATTAGCCACAATCCTTCAAGGTTTCACTGTGCCAGTACCTATGTTTCTATATTTTGAATGTTCCAGTCATAGGCAAACGTCGTCATTATGGCTTCTCTCGCCATTTGGAAGCTGTACAAGACACAGGAAATCTCTAAAACTTAAAGGTTTTCCCTCTCATCTACTATACACCTCGGACTTTACCTTAATCATTCATAAAGTTATGGTTGTGGATTCTGTCATAAACAAAATACATCTTGAATACATTGAAATACAAAACTCAAGTTATTTAAAAGGTCATGAATTCCACTGTGGTCGTCTCACCATATACCTTTTGACACTAACTTTGGCTCATCTTGTTGATAGCCTCATACAGACCTTTATGAAAGTCTGCGTTCAGGTTCTCGCTACTGTTCGATCTTTCGGCTTTCTCATTACTTCTATCAACTAATTCTCCTCTTATCAAGCTCTGCAAGCATGCAGAAGTTGACTGATTATATTCTATTTTCCCATGAACATTGCATTATTCCGGTTCTCTGTTCTCTCTCAATAATTGTTTACTTTACGTCTAAAGACTCTTTCCCAGTAATCACCAGCTAGAAATTGGGAGACCCATCAAGCTTCAACTCATCTTCCTACAGATCAAGCTCATATCAAATCCTTTCACTTTTAATTTCTCAAGCATTGCATAGTCGGGCAAGACCAAACTTCTCATGTTTAATACCAAGCGAACTTAAGTCCTGAATATTTTTTAGTTACAAGACGATATTTCGATTGTTTTACTTTACACTTCAACCCTACGCTCTTTTCATATTTATGTTCTTGGGTCCTTTCTAAAGCACTGTGTTTCCTGAATCCATAGAAATCTTAACACAGAAGAGAAAACCCTTTTAAAGTCTTCTTCCGTATTTTTCATCTTAAACAAAATTCACTTCTGTCGTTACACGAAATAAAGGTTGAAGAATCAGAAAGAAGCGTTCTTTTTCTTGACTCTTCATGACAATATCCAGCTAAAACTGTAGGCTGTGTCAGCGATGCAACCATCATCTTCAGCCTTCCTCCGTTTCACTCATGACATGTTCTTCAACATCCTCTCTTTTTCTTTTAATCTCACCAGCACTATAACCTTCAATGCCCTAAAAGAGCCTAAACCACTATCCCCCCAATGTATGAGCCCAGAAGCCACTACTCTGAGCTCCACTGTATGCCATTCATTCAATATTTCAACCCCTGACATAGGTGCAACATCATCCCTCAAATCTTTTATTCCGCGCACCTCTCGTCACAACTCCCTCCCTACACGTGTCTTTCTTCTACCTATAAACGGAAGCTTTCTAAATGCAGACCACAAGCACATAAACGATCTTCAGGCCTTGTCTCCTATAAGGTGCAAGGCAAGCTATTCTTGCACTTACTCGTGAAGGAATCCCTCAATGCATGGGTTTATTCTTGACGTTTACAGCTCCTAGTATTCCTTTGCCACGCATACAACACCAAGAGCCTAGTTAAGCTCTTTTCCTTGGATCAGTCTCCTCACTGCATCAAGTAACCATCTCGTGTGCTCTAACACCCAACACCACAGCTGTTCAACATGGTTGATACCTCATAGATCGCCATGTACTAAACGACTGGTGAAAAGCCATTCATGCAATGGCATTTGCCCAAATGTTTAGCTCTGTGTGTCCCTGAAGGCTGTGCTTTGCCCCTGAAGGCTGTAGTGTACCCCTGAATGTTCTGGTGTGTCCATAAGGGCTCTACGGGTATCCCTGAAAACCTGGGCATGCTCCTGAAGACTCTGGTGTGTTCCTGAAGACTGGCATGTCTCTGAAGAATCTGGTGTATCCCAAAAGGCTCTGGCGTGCCCCTGAAGCCTCCAATGTACCCCTGAAGACTCATGTATGTCCCTGAAGGATCCAGTGTGTCCCAGAAGACTCTCGTGTGATCCTGGCGGATCTGGTGCATTCCTGAAGGCTCTGGGGTGCCCCTGAAGGCTCTGATGTACTTCTGAAGACTGTGGTGTATTCCTAAAGGATCTGGAGCGCCCCTGAAGGTTCTGGTGTATCCCTGAAGACTCTAATTCATCCTGAATGTTCTGGTGTATCCCTGAAGGCTCTGATATGAGCTCTAAAGATTCTAATATATCCCTGAGGGCTCTGGTATGTCTCTAAAGGCTCTTGTGTGTCTAAGAAGGCTCTGATATGTCCCAAAAGGATCTGATGTGTCCCTGAATGTTTCCTTATACACATTGTCTTCGACAACAATCCACTATTTTGATTTCTTATCTTCCTTCTTTCTTTACCTCCTCCAAATCTTTTAACACAAATCCAAAACAGCCCTATGCAATCAGTACATTGTGTGCTCAACTTCACATCATGAATTTCATCTATCATTTTCTCACTGTTCAAACTTTTGCTGTTTATTTTCATTCCTTATGATCTCCATCAATTACCCTCTTACAACTAATGAGATCCCTGGCTATTTGCATCACCAATTAATAGCCTTGGGTTTTCTTTATTGTAATGTTGAAAAAGCGATATATTTGATATACTATAAAACACTGTAAAAAAGATAAGAATATCCATCTTACCATCTAACATCTTACCATCGCCCCTATCACAATCCAGGTCATACCTTACCTGATCTCAACCACTCACCAATTACCACTTCCCACCAACCTACCAACAGTCTTCCAACCTACCTACTACCTAACCCTCACCTACTATCTATCTGCCACCCACCTACCACGAACCATCTTCCCCTCAGTCGCCGGCAGTCTCCCAGAACCAGCCAACCAGAGCATTCCCACCGCCTTGGGACTTCAGTCAGTGTGATGAGATTATTGGAAGAGGCCGCCTGGCATTCAAATCACCTACGCATGGGAACCTAATTGCACAGCTCATCGGCGCCACTCGCCTTGCTTGGCTGCAGTGAGGCCATTACAGCAGAGGAGGAGAGGAACGAGAGTGGGGATTAGGCTCCCTCCTCCCCGGCGAACCACTGACTCTAGCCTGTAGCTACTGGGTCAATCAAGATGCTCTGGAGACCGTCTGGGAGCTGGAACACCTCCAGTCTCTGCCTGAATGAACCGGTGAGCCTTCTTGACGTTCTTGGTCAAGTCCATCAAAGTCATATATACATTCTGGGTCAAATTACCATCTATTTTCTAAACGATGACCCTATCTACATTCTGGGTCGAGTTAGTAGTACCTTCTTTCTAAATGATGACCCATTCTGTATCCTGCGTCAAGTTACTATTTCTTAAATGATGATCCTATATACATTTGGGTGAAGTTAGCATTTTCTCTCAAGATGATGACCTTATGTACATCCTGGTAAATTTAGTATCTTTCTGAATGATGACCCTATCCATATTCTAGGGCCAAGGTAATGTCTACTGTCTTAATGGTGATCCTATCTGTATCCTGGGCCAAGCTTCTATCAGCTGTCTTAATGATGTATACTCTGGATGGTGACCCTATCTATAGTGAGGGCCAAGTTACCATCATCTCTAATCCCCATTCTTTACCCTTTAAAAGTTTCTTCGCTTTCGTCTTCCCTTCCATCTCAGCATCTTATTCGATTACCTTTCCCCTCATTTCCCAACCACCCTCACTCCCCTCCTTCTTCTATCCCCTCTCCCTCACCTCTCTTCCTTACTCTCCATTCTCATCCAACTTTCCCTCACGATCCCACCCTAGGTCATTCTCTCTCCCATCCCGCTGGGCCAGTGGATGTGTACGGCTTCTTTGTCCACTCCACACAAGTTGTTAGGATAAGGTCTCGACACCATGAGGTCCATTTGGGGTCACCTGAATTCATGTGAGGTCAAGGGTTCGGGTCGGATGAGCAAAACGATTGGGGTCAAACGTCAGCTGGGGTCAAATCCTAAGCTGAGGTCAAAATGTAAGCTGATGTCAACACGTCAGCTGGGGTCAAATGTCAGCTGGGGTCAAAACGTCAGCTTGGATCAAAATGTCGGCTGGTGTTAACATCAGCTTATGCCAAGTGTCAGCTGATGTCAGGATGTCAACTGGATCAAAAGCCCCCCTGGTGTCAAAATGTAAGCTGGTGTCAAAACATCAAGTGGTGTCAAAAAGTCATCTGGTGTCAAAACATCAAGTGGTGTCAAAATGTCAGCTGGTAACAACACGTCAGCTGATGAGGAAACTGTGGTTCGAGTCCAGTAGGGTCTAAGAGTCTGAATTCAATGAGCTCTAAGAGTTCCCGTCATTGCAAGAGTTCATTTGCGTCCAAGAGTCTACTGGTCAATGGGACCAGCAGGGATGTAGAGGATGGCTGAGTTCAGGAAGACAAATGAGGTCATTGGTTCAAGGAGGGTCAGGTAGATTCGATATCTACCAGGATATTAAGTGAAGACATTGTTTGTCTATGGTGTAAGACGAGCAGCTTAGTTTGCTGTAAACCAACTACCCCGTCCGGGACTCGAACCCAGGCACGCGTGAGTCATAATCAGCGACGTTGACCACTGCACTCTGGAGGCTCATTACACAATGATTAGGAAATAATGATCATTAACAGACTCTTCACGATACGCGATGGTCGTAATTTGATGATACACCAGGGAATGGGTCGATGATCACTCAATGATACATCACGATGCGGGGAAATTATCGTTTATGGACACAACTAGCCTTTCCAAACCAATCATTAGCTACATTCGGAGCGGAGAACAATGTAAGCATGCATACGATATAACTTTATTACAGTTCTCCTAAATCACGGAGTGTCTTTTCTTGTATTTCATTGTTTTAAGGAACGAAATCATATCATTATTCTCCTGAAATAAGCATCTAATATCTCATTTACCACTTGGTGATGTTTTACTTATATTTTTCCGGTCAGCACTGGTAAATTCTAAGGGTGGCATTAAAACAATTCAAGAAAATCCTTCCACTTGTATCTGGTAATTATGAATGTACTCAGACCAATGTTTACATAACAAGTGTGGGTATGTATATTCCATTAATTTCAAAATGTGAAAGTAATTGAAAAACCTTTGAAGTACACTCGGCCTCATTGCCCAAACTTGCCTCTCTCAGTATCAATATGACAAAAAGGATAAAAATCAGAGAAATTCGTATTAACAGCAATAACAAAATCGGTTGTGGATATAGCTGAGTTGGGATTAACTTCTTAAATAATGACGATCGCCAGATTAACTACGAAAACGAAGATAAGCTTAAAATAACAAAAACTACGAAGTATAACAATATTGATACACTGATGATTTCTGTGACTTTATTGTTACTATATCTCAACGGAAACTGGGAACATGAGAAACAAAGAAATTAAGTTCATTGGAGATATTCTTATTGATCATGACTAATGCATGTTTTCTTAATCAATTACTTGCTGGTATTTCTATCAAAATTCACATGTATCACATCAATATGCAGATTTCATTTCATAAGATGTATAGAAATTGTGAAAGATTGAGGCAAAGTGGCTTATGGTTCAAACACAAACATGAAAACACACCTCCCCTCTGGCTATCGCTTCCAACAAATTCATTAGGTAAGCAAAACTTCTAATGATGAAGATACCAAAGAAAAACTTGCCCAGTGACCTTTATAAGGCTTCAATCAGTTTACTTTCATCTTTCTGTTTTCAAGATATGTATATAAAAAAAACTAGAGTAATTTGGTGTGGGGCGGGCCTGAGGGGCGTGCCTGACATCAGATTCCAATGGTTTAATGTTTGTTAAATGTCGATGAAACATTTGAATTGTAAAACTGTGTTTTTTCCTGATCAGGACGAAAACATATACAATCTGACACAAAACAGAGCTACGCCATAACGTCATACATTCCTCCAAGCCAACTTGATCCTTAACAGTTAAGCCCAAATCAATAAGTTTCAAGAAAATGTAAAATTATTCGGAAAAACTAACGACTGATTCAGTTGATCTTCAGTCCGGAAGTAGGGAATCATACAATTATTCACATTAATAAGTTTCATCAAAATCCAGCGTAATCTAGCGAAGAAAAAGGAAAAAAAAATTAATATAGATAAAGACGTCCAAATTCGCTCTTTTTCAGAACTTAGCTCAGGACGGATAAGATACGTGACCTCATCACGTCTGATCAAAATCTAACAAGACCCCCCCAAAAAAAAAAAAAAATTAAATTAATATATATAGTTTAGGATGTACTTATGGAGATAATTACTTGTAAGTGATTTATAATAATACCAATATCATTCTTAACGATACCAGGAAAAGATATTCATCTTTAATGAGGTTTTAACTTTGTAATTTCTACCGTAATCTTTACTCTGTTTCCCTCTACATCGGAACAATCACTGCCTTCGTCGATTCAGCAGGTAAACGACCATTTTCAGTGCTGCTCTTCTATTCAAATGATGTTTTTCACCTTCACTCTTCATTTTATTCCATTCAGCCACACAACTCTTGCCTTTCCATTTCTTATGCATGCAACTGCTCTCCATATTTTCCTCGTAAGACCTTCCTATCCATCATCCTTATCCTCTATTCTTCTATCCGTAAAACCCATCAGATCAACACCAACATCGATATCACGACTCCGATAATATATTTTTTTTAAAGTACATAGTCTCTGCACGTATCAAAAGCTCCATCTCTTAATACCAACAGTCCATTTTCTAATACCAGCAGCCTCCAATCGTTTACTAACACCTCCCCAATACCAAACTGCCTCATTATACATTAACATGTCATTCACCCTTAATGAGGCTCTTAACATTAGTTTACAATGCAAAGCTATAAAATATTTACTGAAAGTTGATATAAGTGTTTACAGGGCAAATCTGCCTAATACTTTCGTAACAGTCTTAATTTCATTTAATACCCTGGACCCTAACTGAGTTAGGCTGCAAATAGAAAAAGATAATTATTGTGATATGAAGAAAGAAGAAGAAGAAGAAGAAGAAGTAACAGAAGAGGAAGAAAATTCTACAGCTAAGAACGTCCAGTTATGTAAAGGGATTTAATTTTTGTTAAGTATTTGGGAAGCTAAAGGGTAAATCAAAACAACTACATGAAAAAGTATAGAATTAGTGTTTCTATGCATTCATTTTTCATTTTCATATTTCCCGTACTCTGGCATATCCACTTATATTCTACTTAGCTTTTTGACACTTACAAGATAAGTGCTTCAAGAGAAAGGTTGAGTTTTTTGCACTGAAATTTTGAACTAATTAGAGATTTAGAACAACGAGGAGATAAATTCTCTTCTCATTTTGCTCATGATGTCTCAAAAAACATGACAAAATGTGCAACATTCTACATCTCAACATTTTATTCTCTTCTATTCTCAGATTGAGTTTTAATGAATGATATTTACAAATAATCGAAAGAATGACAAATTAACAGCATATGGAATCACACGTTGCAATATTGTTTTAATACGATTTCATCTGTCTATATTATCATCACATCAAGCACATACAGCCATATTTCACCTTTCAAGGTAATTAGTTCTGCAGATCTAGGGTCCCCAAACCCAGTCCTGCAGGCAGGCAAAGGGGAGGGATGCCCTGTCTCCTTGAGTATAGGCTTGCTAGCCTTTTACATTTCCTACTCTTCTATCAAAGGTAAACTAATTTTTAAAAAGCAAGTGAGAGAAAATGTGTTCATTTTGTCTGGATGCATTGTATCTGTTTGTCTATTCTAACCTGTATTTTGAATTCTTAAATATTTTCGAGTTTACATCATAAATATATCAAATTTTTCATGTATTCCAAAGATATGGTTTATTCCATTTAACTTTTTTGACTTTTAATTGAGTCTTTATCAATATGCCTTATTCTTTAGCTTATCAACTTTCCCATACACCAGGGAATCTGGGAGGTAAGTTTGTGTTTGGAAGACTGTACTACTCTTGAGTACGAAGGTACGACCCTTGGGTAAGATGGCGAGGCCTTTGACCCCTAGGGCTCAGGTGAAAGGCATCACCATGATACCCAAGGTTCGTGCCGTCGTGCTGAAGTGTCGTATCATCCTTCTTAACGGTCGTACCGTCGTACTTAGTGGCTAAAATAATGCCAAAAAATAGGACACTAAAGTTCAAAATATTTTACTATGTTAAAGTACGATTTTCTGATGTAAGACGGTACACAGACTGTAGTAGAGACAGGCTAGTGGTACATCTCTCAGGGAAAAGTTGTCAACCACGGCCGTAGAAAATGGATGACCTGATGTCTCCCCTGAGCCAAGGTGATGCACTAGACATGCTGGGTCAGTTTGTCAATGTTACTGTCACAGCGTTGGTTACTGTCCTAGCGTCTGTTACTGTCACACCACCACTCCTGTCGCACAGATATTGTCACACCACCATCTTCCGCACGACAAGTGTCACGCCATTACTGTCACACGCCCACTTTCACACCATTATTGTCACACAACCACTCTCACATTATTCCTGAAACGCCACCACTGTCACATGGTTATCGCACAACAAATGTCACACGTTACTGTCACACAACCACAGTCGCACCAGGTATCGCATCAGCCACATAAGATATTCTGACATTTTTGACGTTTGTAGTTGTTGGTATCGATCTTGTTTAGATTTTTGGGAATACAAACAGGTGATCACTGTGGTGGCATTCTTCTGTTATTGGCCAAATAAAACATGTTTTAATTACCATCTTCAGAGGGGTAAAAGTCCCTATGAATTATTCATAAATATCAAAAATAGGGCACCATCTTCCATTACAACAGTAACTATATATCCTTTCCAACATGTATGTTCATCCATCTCTTTTCCTTCTATAAACATTGATCTGTATTTATATACCATATACTTACAAAAGAATCCGTGCATTAGGACTAGCCAAGACGGTAGTGTGATGAATTAGATTTTCACAAACAATAGGAGACAGTTAGAAGCTTTCTATAATGTGCGACCTATGAAAAACTATCTCCTGTATCCCTTACCCTCATGGTGACTATCAAGATTCTATACGTGATATGCCAAAGTACTTTCCAGGACAATATATAGAATCTTTGTAATATATACACAATCATTTACTTTCAATGATTCTGATGGATAAATTCCTGTACAACAGACAGATAATTGGTCTTTTTAGGGTTTATTTGAAAAATGTTCTGCCTATTTCATTAAGGCCTCTCTCTCTCTCTTTCTCTCTCTCTCTGGAAGGTGGTAGGTAGCCACCGACCAGGGAGATATATTACCGTTACTACCCACCTGGGTACCGGGAGGGTTAGTGACGGCTGCACTGTGAGCCAACATCCCAGCGGCTGTCAAGTTCCACTGCTTTGGCCGAGATAGATGCCTTTTCTTTCTGCCACACCCACTCGTTGAATGCTGGCGTTTAGACAATAAACATGCAATCTGTAAATCTCACACACAACACTTGAGAACATGTAAGTCATACGATTTGTTCTTCAGAACCCTTGATTTTCCTGCGGTGAGCTCCACGTTTTGGCCCTACCTTTTAGCAAAATCCCGTTGTAAGAAATCTCTCTCGCTTGACTTGTCTAATGCCTTGTCAAATGGCAAATTCTTATCGTAGGTACTGTAATTCTTGTCACAAGCGTCACCTCAGACTTCAAACGCTTTAAGTACCGTCTTCCAGCTTCAGTCTCGCCTTCCTGAAACAATATACGACGGTCAAGATACTGAATTTATTCCGCATCTAAGTTTAGGAACTTCGTAGACTCTTAGCTTAAGACCAGTGGCTTTTATAGGCTACTGCATAAACCAAGAGGCTTCCACTAATTGGTGGTGTCCATTCATAAAAACACAGAACCTTACAGTGACACTAATTCCTTCCGTGTCGTCAATAATCCAGGAACACAAGGTGCCACCAAGAAAGTAAAAAGTTCCGTCTGGGAGAGTGGTGAATACTTCACACACGTGGGCAAAACTTAACTCTTCTTTAAGGTCATGCGATTAAAGGTTCCCGGGCTGAGCTTGATCTTGTACCCTGTCGAACCCCACTTCAAAGGATCGAAAGTTTTGTTCTCGAGGCGAAAGGTAATAGTAGAGGTTCAGGTGGCTACGCTACGCGAGTTCCCGACATTATGAACTAATAAAGTCTCTAAACCTCGGGTGATTAGCTTGGGATTTGTATTCAAGAGGTTGACCGTCCCATGATCTTTTCCCAACAACCTTTTAAAGTCTCCCTCTTGGATATTCAGAGCCCTAAAGGGCAAGCGACGCCAAAGTTAACAGTGGCCAGACTTGTATGTAATCGGAGATGTAGCGGAGTTGAATGGACTGTTCCCGTTTCCAAGGAGAGAAAGTTTGCGAGCTAATGGACATCTGATGGACATTGGCTGTGGCCGCGTAGCTCAGGGAGTGATTGTGGTCTCCGCCGCCCGTGGTTTTCACCTTCACAAACTTGTCTGGGGAGGACTTTGGAGGGAGACCTGATTGGTGGGCCCTGAAAGTTGGTGGTTGCGGGGAGCTACCGATTGTCTTCGGTCACCACGCCGTAACCCGCAATGTATTATGTACCTCGATCATGGCCGAGGCCCTCTACTCCTCCTACCTGCTGTTACTACTACTGCACTGCCACTGTCGTCGCTAACAGACAATATCATATGGCCATAAGCACCACAGGCCAGGATGGTGGGAGAGGGATTGGGGTGCCACTAACAGACAATATCACAAGGCCAACACTGACACAGACTAGTGTCGGGAAAGGGTATGGGCCGTCTCTAACAGAAAATATCATTGCACCACTGAAAACACAGACCAGGATGGAAAGGAAAACCTCTTTCTTCTCCTTCTGATTCTGACGATGACGCAAGCTTCAGCAAAGTCTTCATCCTCATGCTATTCCTGCTGTTGCTGGTGCTGTTAATGATGACAAAGTCACTGTTGTTATGAGTGCTGATAGTGATACTGTTACTCCTAATGATGATAGTGTTCTTGCTGTTCTTAATGGTGATAGCAATACTTCCTCTATTTCTTGAAACTGCTGAAAGTGCTCCCTCTGCTCCTGAAGCCAACAATACTGCTACTTTTCTGGATAGTGGAGGTACTTTTGTTGCTCTTGATGGTGCTATTACTGATAATTTTCTTGTCAGTAACACTATCGTTAGTCCTGATCACATGCCTTTGTTCCTGTAGGCTACAGTATCTCTAAGGAAATTTATCCTCCTGAAGCTACATTTTTCGGCTGCAGTTCTAGCATGATCTGTCCAACAGCCTGGTCTGCAGCTTCCACGACACAACGACAAGGCACAGTATAGCCCCTTCACAAGCAACAACCAGCGTTCTGTACACAGCAAGATGACATACCATAGCTCTCATCGCCCATCCTGCTAGCCTCTCAAACAGAGCAAGACGACATATCGCACCTACCACTCCTGCTAACCTCGCAAACACAGCTAGACGACATATCACAGCCCCTACAACCCCTACTAGCCTTTCAAACATAGCAAGACTGCCGTTTCAAGAAAGTTCACTTCAACCTCTTAACCACCACCCATGACTAACAATTCAAGGTCTAACAATCAATTCAAGTATCAAACAACTATAGCTAATAAGAAGTTATAAACCTTATTACCACCGCCTCAACTACAACCAACAATAATCAACACTCCCCAGATCTCATGCAACAACTTTAGGTACAACCCACAAGATGATGAAGGAATATAGATCTTACATCACCCACAATGTAAAAAACCCACTATAGTTAATGAATGTACACATATCTTACAACAACCACTTTTCTTCCCATCCTTACCACTTTCTACCCCTTTTCCATTTTTAGTTTAATATCTTTAACATTGTCTATTAATGACCTAAACACTCCTTGACACATACACACACACACACACACACACACACACACACACACACACACACACAAACACACACACACACACACACACACACAC
>JAUTYZ010499362.1:2347-14917 GCA_032273725.1 Panulirus interruptus | reverse complement strand
TTTATACTCATGGGGCCCCATCTCTTGAGCATTCTCTGCTATCAAACAACTTCTTAGATTTATGTATGTTGCCTGTATTAACCTTATCCTCAGTGTGCTCAAGTAATTATTTATATGTACAAAGTCCATCTGTTCCCTTTTATTAATTGTAATACAGCCTTGAACCTACAGGAACCCCTGGAGAAGGTCCTGGGGCTGTATGATAATAGTAATAAAGTACATAGGAGTTGTACACGTATGGGGCTCCATATGTTGAACTTTCTCAACTAAAAAAGAGCTTTTTATTTTTTTGCTGCTAGCATTCACTGTTTCATCACAAAGTTTATTCCAGTTATCCACCACCCTGATACACAAAAAAGTTATTCACATCCATTCTAAAAAGCTTTGATTTAGCTTCTTTTTTATGACCTCTGGTTCCTGTCACTGCATCTCACCAAGAACTGTTCACTGTCAACGTTATCCAGCTGATTTGAGTACATGAAGTTTGTGATAAGTCACCCCTAATTTCCCCCTTCTTCTCCATACTGGGCAGATTTAAAGCCATCAGCCTATTACTGTAGCACAGCTTTATGAATTAGGTACCATATTCGTTGTCCTTCTCTGAACTCTCTTAATTAAATTTTTATGCTTCTTTAAGTTAGGTGACTAGATTTGAGAAGCATATTCTAGTTTTGATACAGTTTTCCAATTGTGTGTGTGTTTTTGTGCAATTGCCTACTCATTCAGTATGGTAAGGGAGTTCTATACTTGTGGGGTCTCTTCTCTTAAACTATTTGTACCTTCATCATACAACAAATCAAAATTTTTTGTACTGTTTGCATTTGCAGTGTCATTACTTAGCCTGATCCTGTCATCAACTACTCTGTTTCCATAGAAGTACTTCATATCATTTTTAACTTGTTTCTTGTTTGTTTTTTGCTGCAACTTCTTGTTCTATCTATCTGTCTACATCCCTGATGCCTGTTCCCTTCTGGAATTCCCTCAAGGGGGTGGCCACGGCAATAAAGTCTAATTTAAAAGAACTATTTATTCTTGACATTGCTAGTTTCATTCAAAAACTTTTAGGTTGCAATCTTGTTTCCCTTTGTCATTTCCTCTTTAGAGTGTATTTGTTTGTATATGTGTTTGATTATGGATATCTGTTTCCTTTATGTGTGTAAGTATATTTTTTTTGCGGTAGGCTTTGCGGTCACTTATCTCTGCTTTCCTAGTCTTATGTACATTTTTTATTTTAGGGGCTGAGTACCATGGAGCTTTACCTAGAACTATTGAGAAGTAGTTTTTTGGGCCTAAGTTGTCCAGAATACCAACCATATCAAGAACTTAAATGGGTTGGCTTTACCTTCATAAAAGTTCCCACCATCTTGTATACTATTCATGTCATGCTTAGTGGTAAGTATATTTTCCATTGAAATTAAAAAAAAAAATTTGTCTTTAGTAGTTTATTGTGATTTGTGGTTTTGTCCTTCTGGATTAGCCAAATGAATATACAGTTAGGGGAAAGCACATTAATTGGTATACAAAATGACAAAGTAAATTACAATAAAGTCAGCTTAATGTAGTTACTAGAGTTTCAGGTGGGAATTAGGTTTGATGTGTCATTGATATGCTAATTGCCCCATGAAGTTAAGGATATTTTTTTTAGCAAATAGATATGCAAGAAAGAAACCAGGAGATACCAGATGGTGAATAAGAGGATTACCAGAGGATTTTTGATAGACCATAGACTGATATTTTTTTTTCTTTTTTGTACTTAGGGGCATTTAAACATTGCCATTGTTTGTGGAGAGTCTTCAGTGCAATTAGACACCATACTTTAATTAATGGATAGAAACACCTCCTTCTGCTTCATCTTGGTCAGCTTTCAATGCTGGAAGAGCCAGTGTCCATAAAATCACTCTCCACACGATCCAAAGACAGATCATTATCTTCAAGTAATTCAGGATCTTCTGCCTGGTCCTCTAAATCTAGCCAAAAATCTTCAGTTTCCTTTATAGAAAAGACAAAAATGTGTTGTCCTTTGTATGGCTGGAGGATGACTGATTGTGGAGAGAAATTATTGTACACTGCCATCTCAGCCACCACCCAGGCTCAGTACATTGCCTTGAAATAGAAGCGTGAAACTTGATGCATAAATTTACATTTGGAGTTGTTCAGCTCACATGAATAAACATCTCAAGTAGGTAAGGTGTTAAGAGAAAGCAGAACAAGTGGCTACAAAAGATTATGGATGAACTTGAGATCAAAAACTATACAATTTGTGTGACAGGAGTGGACAGTAGCATTGTGAAAGAAGCAAGATTTGTATTTAGCACTACATGTTAGCCCCTCCTTATGGCAAAATCTCAATATTCAGTCTTGTAGGTAGGCCTGCTCCAACTCCTCCTCCAGAAAGATGTAACACTTTGTTCCTTACAGTTATGGAAAATTCTTAATTTTAGGTGAATCTAGTGGTGGAGAATCTGAGGACTTGCTCACAGCTGTACAACGTCTGTCCCAGCTCACAGTTCTTCTGGACCAAGTGGACTCACGTATCAACTGCAACTGTTTGGAATATCTGCTAAATGAACTTGTTAATAAAACAAGCCTTATATCAGAAAGAGAAGCTCAGGCCATCATTGCAGTAAGGTTAATAATCAGTCATGAAATCTGCCAACTTCATATCAGTACTGTGTTTTCATCTAATTTAAATTCCTCATGTTTGTGTGTGGAGAGGTTACAACTTTGACAGCAGAGATCATAAGGAATAGGGACAGAAAAGACTGGTTTGGGTTTGGATGCATGAATGCCATTTCCTGGAATATTTTTCTTAGTTTTGGTTCATTTAAACTCACATAACCAAATTTGGACCACAGTGTGACAGGTTGGTAATGCTCTGTGAAAACAGTTTTATCCTTTCCCCATTATTTTCCAAGTTATGTAGCCCTGCAGCACTTTGAGTATTTGAACAGCCTTTGCTAAAATCGTTCCTCATGTCTTGTATATGTATATGGGATTTATGTATATGTGTATGGGATTAACGTATATGTGTATGGGATATTTTCCTTTTTTGATGATATTTTCATTATTGGTAGCAGTTCCATGCATCATAAGGTTCCTGAGCTGTGGAAGGACACCTGTAACTTGTGGTAATTGCACTGTAGACACACACACTAATATCTAGTTCAAGGAAAACTTGGTCCAGTTGGAGCACCTTAAAACTTATTTGTTTCATTGCATCTTATGTGAAAGTTTAACTCATGCCTAGAAAGTACAGTTTAAATTTTTTTTGATTAGTTTGAAAGTGAGACGTTGTAGTAACGAATGGCTGTTTGATGTTACTCTCTTACAGCATAACTGAGGAGTAGCAGTTGCAGATTGTCACTTTTTTCTTAATTTTGAGCTGAACTGGATGCGGATTTAGAGCCCATTTGTTAGTATTATTATTAAGTTTCAATAAAAGCTTCAAGGAAATTATACCATCTTTATGGTCACCTTTAAGAGGTGAAGTGGCTAAGACCCCTTTAGCCAAGAAAACTGCATGCCACTGCCTAAGATTAGTCTTTTATGCTCTTGATCCTTCACTGCTAATGACCTTTGCTAATGATGCAGCAGAAAATTCCAGTAATAAATCTTAATCCTTCCCCTTATTAACTGTGAGAAAAATGACTTACATGCAGTGAAATAACATGTGCTAAATAGTTTTGCTTGAAAAGGAGTCTCTAACTTCAAATCACATATCAACATGAATATTGCATAGAGTAGATGAAAAATTGTAGACCCCTTCATATGATGAGCTCTTCTCTATTTGTTGAGTATATAATGATTGGGATGCACAAACGTAGATACCTGGACATATGGGAATATATAAATGTTTGTTTATTGAACTTGTCATGCCTTTGGTACTGTTCTTGGCAGAAATTTGGAAGCACTTGAAAGTGTGTGCATAGTTCTGCTTAATCCCTTCACTGCTCCACACATCTTATGATGAACACAGAGAAAGGCTCTTACTTCTTTACACATCATGCGATGATTTTTCTCATGATATAACAATATTTGCACACATGACCAAAAATAATTGCACAGTGAAAGGGTTAATATATTTCCTTGCCTTTGTTTTTAAAACAATCATGAGATATAGTGAAGCAATTTTCATTTACAATGCTCTCCATTATGGGGTCACTAATGTCGTCAAGTTCTCTGTTTGTTGCAGAGCCATTTTCACTTTAAAGCATAAAATTTTATGAGGGATACATGCATGTATTCCTGGAAAAAACTTAAGCACCCCATGAATTCTTATAAGCATGTGGCTATAATTTCTTTTCACATATGTTTCTTGGGCATCTTACCCAGAGTGTAGCAGCTTTGAGGAGGATATGTGGGCTAATGAAAATCTACGAGTCTTGTGACTTATCTGTAGTTGTTCATGACTCAATTGTACTTGTTCATCATATGTAGATCTCTCTGCTTCATGCACTCCTTCACTTTATGAATTAGCTTTGTCATTGTCCATCTACTTTACCTGCACCAAGAGAGAAAAGGGTTTGATCGAATAGGAAAATAACAGTTAGATAGATAAGAAGTATTGTTAATTTTAAGGTAATATTGATCTTGAGATTATCTCTTACTATTAATACAGAATTTTTTATGATATGAATGTGGAAATTGAAGAGAAGATGAAGAAAATTTCTTCTTGTCACTTTTTCCCACTTTAGTGTCTGTAGGGCCAGTAAAGCTGAAGTGTTTATATAAACAGATGCCTAAATAATATGCAATTATTACAGAGTTCAGGAATCTAATGTGCTTGCCAACATCCAGAATAGTGATGCCCAAGGTTCTCACCCAGGCAACCCAAACCTCATTCTTCGTGCACAGCCTACCGTAACCAGCATCTTGAAGACCCTCAGTAATAAGAATCAGGTATTGAACTACCATGTCCAATTTGTAGGGCAGTATGTGTATCCACTGGTTTTAAAGACTGGCTGCATTATACGGGTTAAATGTAGGTCAAGGTTTTCCCTGATTTTGTAGATTATGGGATTGAAATCATTAAATAGATTGTTTGTAGATTATACCTTTCCCATCCTTCTTTTGACCATGGATCATGTAGTTCCAGAGAGTTCATATATATCTACTGTAAATGCTAGTGATTCTCATTAGTTAGACAGTAGTCAGTGAAAGTGGTCTTTTGTATGATGTAAAGGACTTCATTGCTTAGAAAAGGGGTAAGAAGTAGTACGTGCTTCCCTATGTATTTTTGGCCTTTGGACTCTGCAATTTGTTTTCGCTTATAGATAATCTGAATTATGAGATGCTATTGGAATATAAATGTTTAACTGAAGAGCTAGTAGCACATAATTGATTGGAGAAAGAAGTGTTTGATGTGTAGATTGAAGGCAGCTCAGTTTGTTATCACTTGCATAGCATAGCAAAGACTAAGGGATCACTTTGCCCATTGTTATTGTTGTCTGTCTGTCCCTCTATCATTGTGAGTCACATCTTGGTTTAGTGAAGATATGTTTAGCTTAACCAGTTAGGATCAGGTGCAGTGCATCAACTGATACTTTACACAGTTGTTTCCCAGCATCTTAAGACTGATTGGCTTACAACCCATAAGTTTAGTTTCAATTTTTCCTGAATGATGTCCTTTATAGAAAAGTTTGATGTAGAACTTAAACCAATTTTTCCTGAATTATGTCCTTTATAGAAAAGTTTGACGTAGAACTTAACCTGGGTCATACCTTTGAGAAAATTTGACCTTTGACCTTGTAACTTGATATAGAAGTTTCTTGATGAATGCCAAACTGTATTCCCACTTATTATTTCACTTGCAAAGACTAAGTTAAATTGGAGGTGACACAAGTGTCCCTTGCAACACCCGAATATTAAGTTCCAAGGCCAAAGGTGGAATTTTCCTTCAAGTTAGAAGCCAGATTAAATTCCAGGTTAAACCTTTTGTAAAGGGGCATAACTCAAGCTAAATCCAAACTAATGTTATGGGTCTTATGACATTCAGTTCTGGTTAAAGTCCACTGCACATTGTTTGATGTATTTGACCTGGCCCTATTAGCTCAGGTCAGACCCTTAAGCTATGAGCCAGATTAAGTTCCACAATAAACCTCTTTATAAGGGGAAGAATGTGTGGAATGGTGTATGGAAGGGAGGCATGTAAGGACAAAGATAAATGGAGACTCTTTTGCCATGGCCACCCTCTTGAAGGGAGTTTCTAGAAGGAACAGTTGTCAGAGATATACATAGATAGGCAACTCAGGCAAAATTCAAACTAGAGATTTGGGCCTTATACGACACAGTGTTGAAGATGCTAAGAAACAACTGTATAATGTATACTATTGGATGATAAGGTTCAGGTCAAATTCATCTCCATGACACTAGGTTGACTCTTATTGATGGGTGGATGGAAAGATGGCAATGATGACTGACAAAGGAGTCCCTTAGTGCCTGCCATGCTATGCAGGTGACACATGTGTTGCATGAAAACTCTTCTAATATTTGGTAAGCACTTGTTGGCTTGTCATTTAAAGAGGCTGCTATTTTGATAGGTACTTGGATTTTCTGTTTGATGGGGCTGTGGTGCATATCTGTTGTTCAGGTTGTGGGAATGTGTTTAATGTTTGTATATATGTTTTTTCCTTTAGAAATATGCCAGTCCCAAAACTGATTTTTTGTAATCAATGAAAGGTGTTGATTGCATTTGAATGATGCCATGGTTATTTTCAAATTCTATTCACATTATATATTTGCTTAAAACAGAGAGCTATCTTGTACTTCAGGAGTCTGTGTTACCTGTGATGAACCTTCTGATCAGTGGCAAGAGCCGAGACCTACTACTGGCAGCTGCTGCAGCTTCAGGAAGTTTACACATATTTGCACAGAAATTTGTTAAATTCAATGAGCTTAGTATGGTGAGTTCTTCAGGGTTCATGGTGTGTTTTTCAGATCTTGTGCATTTCTCTTGACCTTCCACTGGTGTTTCTTGTACTCCTATCAGTCAGTCATACTCCTTCCCTGCAGATACTGTTTATTAAACCATACTCTTTTCTTTCAGTAGTTGTTAAGAAAAAAAAATGTATATATATTGAATCAGGAAGGAGATGAAATTTTTATGTTATTTAAAAGACTTTGGAAGTTATATTACTTTTTTCTTTTTTGGGTCAGTTTTCCTAATTTTTTCAGCTTTCCACAGGACCCCCAACAGGGTGAGACTGCAAAGATGGCCATCAATCGTGCACTGATGTTTGACATATCCTTCCTTTTGCTCTGCCACATAGTACAGCTGTATGGTATTGATGTAAGTCAAGTATATTTAGAGTCGTTGTGAACTTCAGAAATTATTTTTGACAAAAGCAATAAATCCTTACATAATGTTCAGTTGATTCCATTTGATTTAATAGTAGGCCTAGGTTGAATGAAGTTACGATAATGATAGCACTTGTTACTCGCAAGCAAAAGAGATTATAAGAATAATAGTGGAACAGGTCTCCATTTCACAGTTAGCATGATGTATAGTAGAATAGTGACTAATTTTGTTAAAAGGATTAGTGAATTACAAAGTGGATATAGGTAGGGAAAGGGATGTTTAGATAAGTTTTTCTCTTAGACAAGTATTAGAGGAAGTTTTAGAGAAAAAGTGAATGGAATATTTATCGTGTTAGAAAAGGGGCATATACAGCATATGAAGTGTCTGAGGTAAACCATGGAAAGGTCTGTGGGGCCTGGTAGTGGATAAGGAGATGTGGTTTTGGTGCATTACACATGACAGCTAGAGAATGGATGTGAGCGAATGTGGCCTTTCTTTGTCTGTTCATGGCACTACCTTGCTAACACGGGAAATGGCGATCAAGTTTAAAAAAAGAAAGGATATCCTAAAATGAACTGGAAAGCACTTCATTAAGTTCTGACTCCACATAGTGTGCTTGGAAGGCCTTTGAATGCTGTTAAGAACTTTTAAAGTGGAAGTAGTACATGTGTAAGATTAATTGGTTTTATGAGTCACTGATTTAAGATAAATCTAGGAAAGTATCAGGGTTTTGTGATGGAACATGGCTGTTTAATTTCTTATGATTGGGGAATTAATTGAGATGTGAGCAAGATTGGTTGACTGTGGAGAAACTGAATGTAGCATGCTCTTAGCTAAAGAAAGGCATATTCTATGGGTAACAGGGAAGAGATATGGGTATTAAGAATATATGCTGTGTATACATAGATGGACATTGAAACATTGGCATACCAGTAAAAGGCTGGAAGGATAGGTATTTTGCTGAAGTTTTTAGTTTCCTAATGAAAGGAAAGATTATGTCTTGGGATGTTTATTTTGTAGCTAATGTTAACTTAAGCAAAAGCAGTATTATGAAAAGTGATTGTTAAGAACAGTATTGAAATACTGGTGAACTAAGAAATAGAATACCATTGTGATGTAGACATATTAAGAGGGAACTGGTGCAGGTGTGTCTGGAATGGATAAGTTAGGGGTAAAAAAAAACTGAAGGTGAGGTGGGAGAAGGCCGAGAGAAAGTATTTGTTGGAGAGTAGATTTTTGTGGAATAATATGTAGAAATGTCCAGAACTTGTGATTTATGGAGGAAGTTTTATGTCATCCATCATGCTTCATCACAGGAAAGGGCTTATTAGATATAGAAAGATGGTATTTAGTGACTGAATAATGATGAACCTCTTAATTTTTGAGCAGCTGTTAAAATGTGATTTTCAGGTTGTAGTTTCAGAAAAGTGTGAGACCTTTGTAGAACAGTGGATGAAGGAGAATATGCCAGAATTGGGCCGTGTTAAAGCCCCACTGATGTCCATCCGTACTGACCAGAATGCTGTGGAAGAATTCATCGGAGAAGTCAATGTTTCTGAGCTGGACTTGAAGTACAAGTGAGTTTGAAAAATCCATAAATGTCACAGACAACATTATTACTTGATAGTGCATATTAGGTATCACAATTTGACTTATGTTCAGCAAATGTCCCGAATCATTCATCAAAGTGCTACTTTGGGAAAAGTGAAAGGTGTGCCATTCTTCCCACTTTTCATACCTTCAGATGGAGTCCTGTGTGCATCTGAGTGAGCACTTGTCTGATGGGGATAAAACACCAAAATGAGGGATATCCATGAGGGTTCACCATTTTTGACAATCATAAAACTTGTGAGGCTGGCAGATGCTCATTCACAGACCTCAAAGACCATACTGCATCCTGTCAAAGCCATGTCATGTTGTAGAGGTGAGGTGGCACCTAGTGACCTTTCACCCAGATTCATGTTCACTTGCTTGCTGGTGTTGTTATGGACTTACTAGCAGTTGTTTGATGTCAGCTTGCAGTGTCTTTTCTTTCATTTCTGGTCTGCAGGAGATTAGATGAGTATCTTACATTCATGGGTTTTCCTTGACACAACTCTGAAACACTTTGTATCTTGAGAAGTAGTGGACCTGGAGCCAACATTAGCATCAGCTCCCACAATATGGCAGTGACTTTTGACTTTATGATAGTCAGCCTACTACTACTCTTTATTTTTGTTTTTCCTTTCTATTTTAGAATCATATTAGATTTTTTTAATTTGAATGAGCATATATAACATAAAAATTCAGATGCCCACCATAGGTTTTTATTTTTTCTCTTATAAAACATCCCTAAGGATATATGAAGTTTAGGGAAGATTTTGCACTTCTGTTTTATACATAAGGAGATATGACAGTAAATTTCGAGGATAGAATTGCAACTTATTCTATAATTCATATAAATGATATTTATGTATCACTAAATGTCTTTATTGTTCTTGTTTAATATTGCTAAATGACATGCTTCATGTCAGTAATATAAGGTTGTGATAGTTAATGTTTATAAGTAGAGGCAATGATGAGGGAGTAAGTGTATGAGAAGTTTGTTAATGCAAATAGATATGTGGAGTGCAATCAACTTGATGATTAAACAAGTTTTTTATAAGCCAATATAGGCAGCTTTAACCTTACCATACTGCTGTATCTATAGCATGGTACGGTGGAGTGACGTGTGCCGAGTAGCTGCAGTAGCACTGAGAGAGGTGGTAACTGCTGCTCAACAGGGAGCACTCCCTGTTCAGCATGTTAAGGAATTGCTGGACCGACTGCGTTTCCACCTGTGTTGTCTTCCAATCTGCGTAGCCACATGGCTGTGTTCCCATGTTCAGGTAGGTAATTTGAGTGATTTTACCTTTGAATGTAGTTTTACAGTTTTTTTACATATTAATATTTCACATTCATCCATATCATCTGCAGTTAACATTACTTGGAGGACTCATCCTCAGCGGTCTTTCCTCTTCAAGGATACTGGAGCCTATCCTCAGCAGTCCTACCTCTTCAAGGATACTGGAGCCTAGTACAAAAAGCATAACTGTTTGAAGAAAATCACCAAAGCCACCATGATAGTTCCAGGACAACCCAACACAAGTTGAAACATTGTAAACTGAGCAATTGAAACCCCTGTTTAAAGGGGGATTACGTCCCTGAACAAAAATTTTCCCTAACTATCCCTTAAAAAAGGAATTTTACCTGGCACAGCTTAGCGTACCATCTATACACCATGATGTGGCATGTTGTTTAGACAATATTTAATGAAAACTTGTTGAAAAAGGTACTGAAAAAGGCAGTGAGAAGGGCTTGAGTTCTTGCTGGAGTGGGGAAGGGCGGAGTGTAGGTTACTGGAAGGCTTGTCTGCATCACCCCTTGAATTATTTGATTCAGCAACTGATGCCACATGACATGTAATGAAGATAATACTTAATGGATACCGACCAAAAGAGGTAGTGATGAGGGCCTTAGATGGTGTTGGAGTGGGATAGGATGGAGTGAGGGTTACTGGGAGGTAGAGGAGGTATACTAGTCTTGTTTACATTACCCCCTCAATTATCTGATTCAGCAGATGTTGGTATATCACAGTTAATAGAGACAGTATTTATTGAATACCTACCGAAAAAGGTGGCAATGAGGGTTTTAGGTGCTGGTGGGTTGGGGTACCATAAGGTATAGTGGGTGTTACTGGGAGAAAAGGGAGGTGAAAGGGATACCATTGTCACCCTCTGAATTATGGAGACAGAATTTAATTGATACTTAGTGGAAAAGATTGTGATGATATCTTGACATGCTCAAATGGGATTGGATGGAGTGATTTTTTTCTTTGTCACCCCCAGCATTTTTTGATTCAGCAACTATTACCATATCTTAGGTATGTAATTTTACCCATAGATATGCTCCCTGGCATGCAGGGAAATTTTGAAAATGCTTGGCTATATACAGGACAGCCACACTGTGTAGAAAATAATTGTTATGTATATGGGCAAGCTGCAGTGAATGGGTTTAGAGATCATTGTGTTTAAACAGCATTACTGATGGGCCTACTATTTACTCTGGTTTGCTAATACAGCATTCTTTGTAAGAAAATACATGTTAGACTGCAGTTTCAATTAGATTTTCAGGCTGCCTATGATATATACAAAATTCTGGCCACTAGTGTGTTAAGAATTATATGTTCTGTGGTATCTGGGTCAGGAGCACTTTGCATAAGTCTCTTGATTTAAGCAAACTTTTCTCTCAATTGTTCTGCCATAGTAAGGTGGTTTAAGGACCTGAGCCTTCAAGGAAAATTACTCACTCTGCATCTTATGTTCCTGCTTTTAGAAAGTGATAATACAGAAGGGAAGGATATCCACTCCCCTGCTCTTGTCCCTCTTAGCCACCTTCAGTAATACGAGATATGTGGGTAGTATTTTTTTCTCCCACATTCCTGAGGATAAAATGGCATTGTGTTTTTTATATTGTATTATGCCCATTAGAGTTTCAGATGAATTGTTTTATTAAACTCATTACAAATATTGGTAGTTTTTAATTTTGATTCTGACTGTGTTGGTGATGCAGTGTAAACTGATTCCTGTAAATAGATCATAATACAGAAACACCCATTTATAGGTTGTAGATGCAGAGCAAGCAGCTGAACCTCTCAGTTTTCTACATTACATGCAGACTTCTCTTGGAGATTTGGACCCATCTCTACCCACCCTTGATAACTTTAAAGACAGGTAATACAAAGATAATCAGAGAGCAAATCAAAGAAAATAATAAGGATATGGTTATTAGTTAAACTGAAAGGAATATGAGGATATGTGCACAGATTGAAATAGCTTTGTATTATTTGGTGAGAGATGACAGTAAGAAGTAGTTTTGAAAATTATTGACACAGACATACAACATCTCCTATATTTTGATATTATCATGTGTTTGCTGTATGTTAGTGTACTCAGTTCAGTATCAGCTGTGAAAATTGTGGAAAAATATTTCAAGAGATAAAGAGTTGAGTTGGTGGATCCTGAATTGATTAATCTGTAGTTACTGTATGTGGTGTCCTTAGGTCAACATTGATGGCACAGATTGTGGAAAATATGGTTCAAGTGATGAAGGGAGGTGTCCAGTCTGCATCTTCTGCCACAAATAATAGCAGGTAAAGTATACAATGTAAAATTCTTTACTTATTTAATAATTGGAATGACTGAAATCAATATGGTTTGAATTGGTAAAGGATCCATGCAAAGAAGAAATGCTGC
>JAUTYZ010498254.1:0-14935 GCA_032273725.1 Panulirus interruptus | reverse complement strand
GAAAAAACAAGGGAAAGTATTTACGATTTTTTTAGAAAGTGAAAGACCTAGCCCAAACAATTTTATATGGATGCGAGGCATGGACTATAAATTATTTTGTGCAGAGGAGCGTGGAGGTGTTAGAAGTGAAAGGTTTGAAGACATGTGGTGTGAGATGGTTTGATCAAGTAAGTAATGAAAAAGTAAGAGAGATGTGGTAATAAAAAGAGTGTGGTTAAGAGAGCTGAAGAGGGTGTGCTGAAATGATTTGGACATGTGGAGAGAATGAGAAAGGAAAGGTTAATGAAGAAGATATATGTGTCAGAGGTGTAGAAAACAAGGAGAAGGGGGAGACCAAATTGGAGATGGACTGATGGAGTGAAGAAGATTTTGAGTGATCACGACCTGAACATGCACGAGGGTAAAATGTGTGCACGTGATAGAATGAGTTTTAACGATGCGGTATGCATTGGTTGATAGGCTGTCAGTGGACTGAACTGAGGCATGTGAAGCGGCTGGGGTAAACCTTGGAATGGTTTGTGGGGCCTGGTTGTGGATAGGGAGCTATGGTTTTGATGCATTGCTTATGACAGCTTGTAAATGGATGTGCATGAATGTGGCCTTTGTTCATCTGTTCCTGGCGCTACCTTGCTGATGCGGGAAATGGCAATGAAGTATGAAAAAATAAGACTGCTTCTATTTAGCCGGTAATTAACAGAGGACCTATGAGTGTGCATGCCAGGGCCATCTTTTCCCTTTGTTTTACATGAGTAACTGACCCTCTGTGATTTTTTTCCTGTTGCTAAGTGTAGTTGTTCATTACCTAATGGATCTCTACATACCAGTAAAGTGTACCTTCCAATTTCATTTTTGGTGTGCATACAAAAACACAGACTTCCCCAGATATTGCTGGCCACTGTCAGAATGCAGACCTTGAGGTAATCATTGTAAAAGGGTTATCATATTTTGAGTTGTTTGATTAATGTTGCGTAACACCAATTTTGGTCTGCTTTATTTGCATCTTACACTGCATGGCATCACTTGTGGGGCCTATCACCAAATAATTTTGTGAATGAAATGAGAACCAACTTCAGCCACTAAGTCATTGCTGGCAGTGAACTATTTCAGCCATCTGAAAGGCTTGAAATCCCTGACGTTTCCTCTAGTAACACTAAGTATCATACAATTTAGAAATACTCCTTGCAAATCGTAGGATTATGGGGTTGCCATATACAGATAACTGAGGCAGAGATGGATGCATCAGACAAAGGAATGAACATATTAATGCACTGTGTTTTGTGAGATATATTGTTGGTTGGGAGTGAAGGTAGCTTTGAAATATGTTGTTCCAAAGAATTTGATATTAACCGAGAAATGACTGTGTATTTGCTTGTTCAGAAAACATGGACCTCAGTACGTATTGTTATGGTGTATTAAGGATCTCCCTTTACCATCTAGACAGTGCTAACAGGGAGAAAGTGGAATCAGTTACAGTGTTACCTTTTATTTTTTTTTAAGACCTGCTGCTTCCTCTTTTCATGTTACCAACATTTATAGGTTTGAAATTAACCTCTCTTCTCAGGAACTTTACTCATTATCACTTCTCTTTTTCTTGTGTTTTCTCAGGGATCCAACTATTTGATGTAATGTCCTTTAGATCTTTACTTATAATCTCTGTGGATCACTGAATAATTTCTACATTTTTTCTGTCACTTTATTTCCTTGACCCGAGAAGAGATCATAATGATAATAGACATGGTCAAAATGTAATATTCAAGGATTGGAATATCAGGAAATAGAGGGAGATGCAGTTTTGTAAATGGAGTTAAATAAGTATAAAAGATAATGAGGTGCTCTGGGGAAATAGGAAGAATGAATTAAGTAAAATTCACAATTTGAGTGACCTAAAAGAAGGTTGAAGGTAAAGTGGAAAGATAGAGTAAGGGAATATATCAGTTAGTTGTTTTGATTGAAGGATTTTAACATAGGCTTACAGATTATGATGAGATTATTCACAAGTCACCGTCCTGTATAGCAGGAGTCAAATGCATTTGCTGGTTTCTTAAAATAGTAAAGACATTATTTTTCAGGTAGCAGGTAATTGCTTTAGTTGTTTCCTCCTGCACCAATATTCATAAACATTTTTGCCCTTAGTTCTGATTGTTGCTGTTGGCGCAATGACATGTGGATTTCATGGTGACCAGAAACTAATGGGAGATTCAGCATTTGCTCTCTTGTTTTAGAAATTAATACTGTAGTGGTTATGGATGATTAGATCTCTATTTATATTGTATGTCATTTCCCCTATTTCTGGTCAGGAAGAGCCTCTCAATTTTTCCAAATTATGTAGATTATATACTTTTTCAACATATTGATAGCTTTAGTAAAATCTGATAGGAATGCCCTTTTGTTTTCAGAATGTGATAACTACTCCGGTGAATGATGCAATAACCATTGACTTTAAGCCAATGAAGATACCACCTGGAACAGTGCGACCTACACAAGTAGCGACTGTTACCTTTGATCGTTAGTATTTTGTGAATACGCTTTCTGGAAAACGTGTATTAATAGAATTAGTCTTTTTAAATTAGAAATGCATTTAAAAGAAAAAAATACAGTTTATATAATGTAGAGCTTTTGAAGATGGCTACCACTTCTTTTTAAACAGAATGTAATAAACAGTTTAACTTTCACTGTGGGTGGTACATAAATGGTTTCTCACTTTTTTCATACAATACAGATGGTAGAAATAGGGATTTCCACTTACAAAAATGCTATGCAAGGTGCTGGAACATAAATGTTATTGTTTATGTTGTCTGCTGCCAGCTACTGTGTGTTGCAAGACCCTTGCATTCACCTCCTTCACCACCCCATCCATAAACAAATTAAACAGCCATGGTGACATCACAAACCCCTGCCGCAGACCCACCTTCACCTAGAACCACTCTCCCTCCTCTTTTCCTATTCGCCCACATGCCTTACTCCCTCGATCAAAGCTCTTCACTGCTTGTAGCAGCTTGCCTCCCTCCCCATATATTTATTATCTCTTCCACATGCTTTCTCCAGATTCATGAATGTCACATTCAGATCCTCATGTTTCTCTAATTGTTTTCACAAATTCTTCAAAGCAAACACATGATCCATATGTCCTCTACCAGTCCTTAAACCACATTGTTTCTCCCCAATCTGATGTTATGTGCATGTCACAACTCTCACAATCACCACTCTCCCATACAGCTTACCAGGTATGTATGTATGGCTCATGTTTAGGTGCCTGAAGATTGGCAGAATGCCTGTATAATCCTATTGTGTAAAGATAAGGGGGGCAAAAGTGAATGTTTGAATTGCAGAGGGATATATATATATTTATCTGTATATATTTTTTTTTTTTCCCAAAAAAATTCCACTGCACAGGAGATTGGTGTTAATCTTATAGGTGTTAATCATAAGACTGTCTCTGTGAAAGGTTAAAAAATGATTTTGAACAATAACTTTAAGACTTCTCTTGGTCAGGGCAGTCATAAAATATTGTTGATATTCAGCTCACTAGAGATATAAGCATCATCTAAGTATATTCACAATGTACTGCAAACTTTTCATAATCTCTGTGAATAATGGAATTTAGTAGAAATGTAAAAGGTAAATGTTTTTTGTTAATCCTGACCAAACCTCAACAGCTTCAAAAGCAACTAGTGGCAAGAAGATCTCAGGGAAGATTCTGATTAAAAGTAAAGTGTCGGCTTATAAGCTCAGTGTACCTTATACGGTGGACTTACTTCAGGGAGCACTGCTTTACAATACATCTATCACCAAATTCTACACGGGTGCAGGTGAGGCATGGCACTTCAGTTATAGAGAACCTGTTTTCTTAATCACCATTTATATCATATTTTATCAAATGACAGTTACTGCAGTTTGTGCGATGTTTTTCTTATCTTTTATAGAAATTGGGCCTGGCAAGTTGAACAAAGTGACATTTGTCAGATGATTTAAAGGCAGGAATTGCCCCACTGTATTATAGTAAAGGTAATAAAGATTGATATATGCATTATTGAGGAATAATTTTTGTCACTATAGTAGAGTATATGTTTATAGTATGATTGATAAATTTAGAAGACTAATAGATCCTATGCAGGTGAAGAAAGAAGTATTCAGGAGGGTAAGGAGATGTGTAGACCTCTTGTATTATTTCTTATTGATATATATGATATATTTATAGGACTAATAGATTCTATGCAGGTGAAGAAAGATAGGTATTCAGGAAGGTAAGGAGATGTGTATACCTCTTTTATTATTTTTTATACACAATTTGTTCTTTCTAAGCAAGCTTGTATCAGGAACTAATGAGAAGGGGGTCTCATTTCCCCACATACACTCTTCACCTCTTTATTATAATGTACTGAAACTATAGAATACCATTCACATTCAAGCCCCACAGACTATGGTTTTCTTCATTGCTTCATATGCTGTAGTTCAACCCACTGATACCATATTGCTCCCTCTAATTCCTATCATTCCAAGTCATTCTTTTCCATTCATGCCACATACTCTTGTAAATGCTCAGGCCTTGATACCCCAAAGCTTCCTTCTCGTTATATATCCATCACCTTTTTGGTCTGATAGTGAGAACCTTCTCTATAAGGGACAGAAAACTGTTCATATTGTATTCATCTATAAATCTATCTATCTGTCTATATCTCTGATGCCTGTTCATTTTAGGAAATCACATCAGTAGGGTGGCCACGGTAAAAGGGTCTCCTCTTATCCCTGTCCTTACATGCCTCCCTTGCGTACACCATTCAACGCAGTCTTCCCCATTTCCCTTCCTCCAGTTCTCTTCCACTCTATTTCTCCCATGTCACAGGTGGTCTTCCTCTTACACCAGTCCCTTTAATTGTATTGTCATTCACTCTCCTTGTAAACTCCTCGTCTTATATTTTTTCCACATGCCCAAACAAAATTTTAGTACAGCTATATTGTTTTGTCATCAACCAAACAAATAGAAATAAACTGGCTAGAGACAGTTATAAGCACCATATAAGCTAATTTAAGGGAATAGAATATATGAACTACATGAGACTGAAAGAACTGTAAGTTTACAGCCAAAAGAGAAGAGAGATATATGGTAATATATGCATGGCAACAAAGTGAATGGGTAAAGGTAAATTGTATGAATTTTAAAGCTTCTCCTTGAGAAAGAAACAGAGTTATTAAGTCTTCAAGAATACCATGGCAGTAGAGATGAGGCTTCTTATTTCCTATTGCATTTGTTTTCACACTATACTCATATATCGTACAAAGGCACAACACTGATATTAAATGACTTTAATATATCTAGAAATGTTACACCTTTCACACAAAATCAGTGTGAGGGAGATTGGCTGGCAAGTGTGGGGAGGATGTTCAGGGATTTGTACTTTCTTAATCTTAACTTTATTCCACTCTCTGCTCATATTTCAAACTCAAGCCACAGCATTGGTAGTGAATAACATGAATATATTTAGAATTGTTACACCTTTAACCCTACAAATAATTGTGAGGACAGCAAGTGGCTGGCACGTTTAAGAAGTATATTGAAGTTTTCTTTTTTTTCTTCTTTCAAAATATTCTAGCTTTTTAACTATCATCTGTTATCAACGTTCTCTTCCCTCCAAAGGCACATGGCTAGTAGGGAATGCAGATGTGGAAATAATAGAATCTCATAGAAAGAAACATTGAATTGAAGGGAACCCTAAGTTAGTATTTACATACTGGAACAAAACGGAAAGCAGGGACTGGACCCTTTCAAGTCATTGATAAAAGACCTAAGGAAACATCAGGATATTGACTGACTAATACAAATCTGTATTCAGCTCAGAATGTAACAAGACAGTTAATGATGAACTTCTTAACCAACATTAGAAAAATTAATTCACATATGTTGAGTTATCTAAAGCTGATATACTTTGGAGTGATTGACCTGCACAGAAAATGCATCTCTGGGACCAGATGGAATCCTAGTAATCTTCCAAAAGGAGACAAAGAAAGCATTAGCAAAACCAATAATGTATATGATTAGGCAAAACAATGGCATAATAGCTGATCCAGGAGATATGGCCTTTTTTTTTTCAATAAGAGGTGTGTGAATATTTTTTTGGGGAAGAATATGTTGGATACCCACGTTCAAGAAAACATTTTTAGTAGCTAATTATACATAAATTTCTTAATTCTTTTGTAATCTTGTAATTATTTTAATATTTTTGTGTATATGTTTATGATTTTTATTGAGAAATATTGAATGTAGTGGTAACAGCTTAAGGCCACTGATGAACCCATTATTTACTTTTGCAGACATTGGATCTTCTGAATCACAGTCAGGAGTATCTTATGGAACAGTGGCAGGTGTTGTGGCAGCAGCAGGTGGCGTGGTGGGTGGCGGAGGTGGCACAAGTAACCCAAGCATTGAACCTCGTAACCTCACCCTCACTAATACATTTCCTTGCCCAGTAGTCATATATAACCTGACACTTCCTGAAGAGGCCAAGAAACATTTTGAGGTATTTATTCTTATGAAAAATTTAGAGGAAAGTGAATTTCATGAATATGATCTGTGAAGACAAGGTTGACTGGCTAGATATTCACCATGGAAGGGTTAATTCATATAACATAGAAAATTTTTAAATTAGATGGATAGATTTTGAAATGCTTCTGTTAAGTTCATCAAAGGGTGTGAGCAGAATGCTGATTCTAATCAATTTCTTCATTTTTCTATGAAGTTAGATATAGAAATAATGATGATGGTTTCTTTAGGAATTTTGTACAACCGTGCTCTTGTCATAATGATCATTCAGTTTCCCAGTCCTTTTGTGGTGAAGAGAGTTAAGGTTGTTAGTTGGAGATAGATTGAAAATTTCATGAAATAAATGAAGGCAAGGTCATGATTTAGGTGCCTCATAACATTTTGTTGGATAACAATTAATTCTTACCGAGGTACTAATGATGATATACGAGGATATGTAGGCGTACCTGGTTTTGTTGAATCTCAGTTCTCATAGATCATATACATTATGATAGTGGAAATGTCTAGTATCAAAAAATTCTTTTATAATGTAGGGTTGCTACAGATAACTTAAAGTGGTAGAGTAATCTCTGTCTTGAAAAGTTTTGGCTGCAGCTTAAAAGTTTTATTTGCAGATTGGCTGGGATGGGCCAGTAGTGGTACAAGAGGGACACAGTGCACATGTGGCAACATTGCAGTTACTCAGTGTTGGTACAGATGCACGCCTCTCCACTGCTATAACTGTACACACTAATATTACAACCATCAAAATTCCGTTAATGGCGTATAATGGCAAGCTTACTAAGCTAGGACATAATTTTGGCAAATGTATTATTCTTAAATGCTAAGCTATCTTGTAACATATAAATGGAGAATTTGGGCTAATGAAAGTTTTAGAGCGCTTTGTAGAAGCTGAGTTAACAAGACACAGGATATGTCCTTTCATCTCTTCCAGATTCATGACTCAAATTTTTTTTATTGATATGAGACGGGATGGGAGCGTGTGTTCCTGGCACTACCTCACTAATGCAGGAAAGTGTGATCAAGTATGAAAAAAATGAGCTACTAAGAGTGTTGTGTGTTAAGTGTACAAGTGTTTTGATCTCTCAGTCTATCAATATCTCTGATGCCCATTCTCTCTGGGAACTCCTTCAAGGGGATGGCCACAGCAAAAGTCTCTCCATAACTATTGAACTCCAGTTGTGTTGACAATTATGAATTATCAATAGTAAGCTGATAGGTTGTGTTAAGAAAGGATGTGTTAATTCTTTTGTGTCTTCTTTCCAGTACATTCCTCCAGTTGGAAATGATTCATGGTTAGACTTTGGAACATTAGGAATGGGAGACCAGCGTGATATCTATTTCTATGTTATTAATGAGAATCCTGTAGAACTGCGGCTTCGAGGCTGGGGCTCTAATTTAACTCGAAGTGCAGTAGAGCTCATGGGAGTTGAAGAAGGCAACGTGACAACTATAAAAAGCCGTAACAACATGACCTATGCCTCAAAAAGTGTGAGTAGTGAATGTATGAATCGTCTTAAAGTTCTTCATTGTTTCAGGACCTATTTCCTGTTTTCCGAGTAAATTTACAAATTTTTTGTACTACAGTCATTTTTGCATCCTGTCTTTCAGCTGTTATTATCTATTGCATCTTTTGTCATGATGAACACTTTTTAATTTGCCATTTTCAGTTGCTTTTGTGTCCAACCTAATTGTACTATCCTTTCTTCTGTTTTTAACAACTTCTTTTGAGGTCCTCTTTTTTTAATGAATTTTACAGCCTCTTTTAAAGACCTCTTAATTAATTAATTTTACAGCCCCTTTTGATTTTGCCATCTTTAGTAAAGTTAGAGAAAGTGTATTACTATTATTTCATTGTGAGTAATTTCTATACATAAGCTCTGATTATCTTTGATGCATGTGTGGAGAAAGGAAATGAATATATCAGATGGGGCTTAACTCACTCAGGCTGGCAATTTGTTGTTTTGATAACCAAGTAAAGGTAAAACAAACCAGTATCTAAAATAGTATGACAGGTGTATTTAATGTGCAAGAATTGTTGAGGGTTGAGGGACCTTGGATTTATGAAAAAAAATGCTTGAATTTGGTGGGCAGGATATGATGTGATATTGCCAGTTGCATAATTAATTCTCACGGGCAACTGTAGGTTTTTTTCCCCCCCCCCATGTTGGATTAGAGTGAAAGCATAGGTTTTCGAATACAGTTGTGTGATAGTTAATGTCAGTCCTGTTTGATCAAAAATGTAGTGTGTCATCATTGATACCAAGCTAGCTTTCAGTCAAGTGATACATGGTACTATAGTATGTGGGCCAGAAGGGCAGTAGGGGCAACTGTACCCCAAAAATCTGGGCAGACTGAGTCATTTGGGCAAATTGTTTTCTCACATTTGAACAAAATAGGAAAACACTGTTTCTCTTTTAACCATTTACATGTAAAATTTATCCTAAAATCGGACTTGCCCAACTCACATCCTTATTATGAAGGCAAATCATGGATCATGCCTGAATCTTCTTGAAGCAAGCAAATGAGGCTTGAGGCCATTCATGCACTTAACCAAACTTTCACATCGTTTTTACCAACTTTTCAAACTGTCATTACAACCTTAGCACCTCATCATAATCAACTTCTCTGATCATATTTACCATTTTCTCAGATCATCATCTCCAATTTGACACTTTGTCACCATCTTTCATAACTTTACAAATCATTATGACCAACTTAACACTTCATCATAACCAACTTCTCAGATCATCTTTACTAACTTCTGAGATCACCATGCTCAACTTCTGTTTGTTATCTGAAAGTGAGATTTGTAATATTTTCTCACTCCATGCTTGGCTTGGCAGTGGATAGGGGGAATCTGATTTCGTTTTTTTATGCTTGACAACTAAAAGAGTGAATGTGAGCAACTGTGGCCATTCTTCAACTGTTCCTGGCTCTGCCTTGCTACATGGGAATCAGTGAACAAGTTTGAAAAAGAAAAATTCTAAAACAAACACATTGCAGTTTAGGGAGTTGGACATCCCAAAATCGGAAGTCATGGTATCTCAGTTATAATTACTGTATGTTTGAGAATGTTCCTTTTTTTCATGTTATTGTGGAAGGCAACCTCTCTATACTGTTATCACAGAATCAAAAGTTTTCATTAAATTGTATGTATTTAAGAATTACTGCAGTAAGTGAAATTAATATTCATCTTTTTTAATTCCATTTCAGTTATTTTTGAAGCCTCACCACTATGCAGCATTCAGAATTGGAGTGCTTACTCCTGACACAGAAGGCATATTTATTGCAGAGTCATTCGTCCAGACTCAGTTTGAGCAAATCAAGATTCCGTTTCGATTGCGTACAGCTGATGGTTCACTGAGTGTGGTACCAAACACAATAGTTTTCCATAATGCTTTTCCAGTAAGTACTGAGGTTGATTACACTGTTTTTTATTCCTGTAATGAGTGGATTGCAATGAGTTTCTGGATATTTTGATGAAAATGATGGGGATTATAATTTTTTGCTTTAAGATTTACTGTTGAAGAATATGATTTATATTAACATTTTTCAGCATATGAATATGAATGCATTGAGAGTTTTATGGTTTATATGAATATATTCCATGAATCAGGTAAAACAAGCCTTATTCTTTTATATTTAAGATAAATCATTACATAGCCACAGACATGTATACTGTGAGTAGTTTGTAATTTCATGCATATTACCAACACCAGTTAAAAACCAGGCTATCTCAAGAAAGTGGTTATACCATCCTCAAGTGATCAGCTTCCAAACTAAGTCCTTGAAAATTTGAGTCAAGTGAGCTCAGCCACTGACAAGCTAGTGTAGAGAAAGTCAGCTAACTAGAAGACAGGTTTACACACAAATTTTATCCTACAAAGACCCAAGGCTTTGACTCACCTGACATTGCATGTATGTAACTAGTAAGACACAATATATTTGTCTGTTCATATACTAAAATAAAGTTTATCTATCTCATCCAAATCAGTATTATAGTTTTTCTGGTAGGGAAAATTTGTCGGACAGTTTATCGAGTCTTGCCATGGTTTTACTGTTAGGGAAAATTTGCCGAACAGTTTATTGAGTCTTGTCAGGAAAACAGTGAAGGAAATATATCTATCCATCTATATCTCTGATGCCCTTTCGCTTTGGGAACTGCCTCAAGGGTATGGCCTCAGCAAAAGAGTCTCCATGACTGGCTAACTCAAGTGCCGTTTCTTAGCCTTTGGTGTCTAACCCTTAACAGGCCGCTGGCAGAGGGCAACTCTAGTACAGTGATCCACAACAGGTTATTGGACATCCTGGTTATGGTTGGTCCATCAGGTTTGAACCACACAGCGAACATTACAAAAACTGAGATAAGGTTCACAGTTTCACTACTCGACTCGTGGAACACACCATTCTGTGGCATTTCAGCTAGCATAGTCATTGTCAGCCACCAATGTCATGTTCATGCCAGTCACGATGGAAACCACACAGGCAACATGCGGAGCTAATGTAGCCCTCCATGTTGAGGGCTACAGCATTTATGATATTGCCCATCAGCTTGATGTTCACCGAAACACAGCAGCACAGTGGATTCAGCAACATGCAGAAACAGATGCTACAGACGACAGTCCCAGTGTGTATAAAACATTATATATCATTCATATAAATATATAGCATTTCCTAAATGTTTGGCAGGATATGTCGTTAGTATCCCATATGGCACCTTCCAAACAAAAGGGCTTCCAACTTGTAGCAGGTCAGACACAAATTTCTCAGTATCCGTTGGACCGTGTCATAATGTTTAACACACATTGTGCACCAATACTTTTTTTACCGAGTGTACATGTGGCAAGTAAAAAGTTGGACAAGAAGATATATATTAGCACAGTCACAGTTATAAAAAGGAGAGGTAGATTGCTGATGAGATAGGGCTAGGAATATTTCAGGTGGTGCCAGAAAAATGATTTGGGAATGGATCCAGTGGAAGGGTTTTTTATGCAGAGGTTGATTGACCACTGTTCTTAAGTTTGCCCTAATCAGATCTGAATATGATTTGGTTTGAATAGTAAAGGTAGTTGTAATTCAAGAACACTGTTAATACATTAATACAAATCATGTGATTATACCATTTTTATATGAATGGTACAATTTGGTCTGACTGAGTGTGGGGGTGAAAAAGTAAGAAACATTTAAATAAGTGTGGAAGTTCATGCTTCACTTTAATACACTAGGCTTGGTTGAGGGTGTTTATGAGTGATGTGAGGGGCTTTCCTGTATCCAACCTGTGTTATTGGCAAAGGAATTAATGATAATAGGTAGATTTGTTGCCTGTTACTGTACCTTCTCTTGCAGATAAATATTTATCATGTCTCTGTTTTTTATTTCTCAACTTGAAAGTGAAAACTGTGGTTTCATTCATCACCTGATTAGTTAGTCTCTTTTAACTCAAATTGTGGTTGGAAAATTTGGGTAGGCTTTTATCTTGCTCATTTTGGATGGCAGACCCAAGAATTTGAGAACTGCAAAATCTTTTTCTGGTTCTCATTATAAGTACAAAAATAAATCTGACTTAGAATTTTTCTCATGTTAGGATGTATTTTGTGATGGCAGCTCGATCTAATATGCAGTAAGGACTTTTTAGCTTTGCTGAAATTTTTAATAGGTATTGAATAAATCAAGTTGATTCACAAATATTGATTTCCGTAAACCTCTTACATTTCAGGGGAAAATTTCTCAACAGAATTTACACATATTATCCACTTTTGGCCATCCTATGACTGTAAAAGAAGTAAAGCCAATACCATCAGACACAAGGTTTTCCTATGTGCCAAGTCAAAGCACTCCTGCAACTCTACAGCCAGGTCACAAAAGTCACGTTGGGAGGCTTGTGTTTGATCCCAAGGTTGAATGTGGTACTGATTGCTACACAGGTTTTCCACTTACAGGTAAAGGTAAGGTACTCCATGTTATTTGTATTATTCCTCTTTCAGTAATTGTGTTTCCTCAGTGTTTATCTTGGGGTATAAAGTTGGCCAAGCTTATATCAAGTGGACCTGTACATGACCTCATACCTAATTCAACAGTTATGAGTATCTTCGTATGTCAAAAGGTATCACTGAAACAGGCAACACAAAGTTCAGTAGTTTCCATCCCCACTTCAAGATTTTGCTGAAATTCCACTGAATATATCTTGGAAGTCATGTACTAAACTTTTAATTTTTTACTTGTGATTATGCACGTATCCCAAGATTAAAAGTCAGCATTTGTAAATTTTCTGGTTTTAGGCTACTGTACACCCTGGCAGTTACTGAGATCCCAACTTATTCCATGTTACCAACCTTAGTAACAAAATTATGTATTTTTTTTTTTTTTTTTTTTTTTTAAGAATATTTTTTTCCATCACTGATGAGTGCACTTACGGTGGATTTTAGGATTGATGCAGTGAAAGGGTTAAAAGGCAGATTTATCTTCTTCTCTTTTCTCCAAATTTTTTACGAAGAATAATATTGTAGAGCTCAAGGATATTGGAGATCAAGCATGTGTGATAGAGAAAGATGTGCATTGACATTAGGGTGCAGACCTTCCTACAGGATGCAGTTTTGGTGAGGAATGCTCTATATTGAATAATCTTTTAAGATGTCAAAGTTTGAACAGTATTTTCCGGGCTGTTCACTTTACCTACATTTATCTATAAAGTCTATCTTAAATTTTTTTAAGCTTACTGTATGTCTCTTTATACATTTAGAGTATATACAGCAAGTATTTACACAGCATCAGTTCACCGAATGTCCAGTGTACATTTAGACTTAATCGAATATTCTTATATATTTTTTGCAGCTGGTCAGCAATGGGTTAATACACTTTCTTTAACATCGCACGTGGCAGACACCGATACCAGCCTATATTCAACATTACGAAGTCGTTATCTCAATCTTTCAGCAGCAATCTTCAATACATCCATAGTTCTTCATACTTCAGAGGTCCATGGCTTTCGTTTTACTGCACAGGTTAGAATTGGATTGTATAGTGTTCTTGTTAGAGTAGATATGGTTTGGTGATTTTTGGATGAATATAATAAAAAGTAATACAATGTGAATCAGATTCAATATAGACATATTAATATTTTATGTAGATGGAATCATTATTTTTATTTCATCACAATATATATTTATAGGCTGCTCTGAAATGGCCTGTTTTGTGTTCTCCACAACACTTGACATTCCCCTTAACTCACGTGCTAAACACCAGCATCCATGATGTGTTTGTGGAAAATCCAGCCAGTGTGCCTGTCGTTGCCCAGATACTGCTGCTCCACCATTACCCAGCAACACAACAACTCCTTTCTATAATACATCACCAGTGAGTTTCTGTTAATTCATTAGTGGTTCATAATTAATTGTGAAATACTTTATAAATTTTGATTTTGTGATTGGGGTAAACTGAGGTTTTGATACAATAAAAGACATGATTTCAGAGAATATTGAAAAGTAGTGCAGAGGCATATGATAAGTTGTATAAAAAGATGATCGTTGCTGTTCTGTTCTTAGATCAGATAATGACTTCTTAACCAGGGGTATTGCTGCCAACTTTAATGTTTTCAAAGAGGTAATTTTGAACTTTAGGTAATATATATTAAAGGTGGTATGGCCTAAAGCATTATGAACTGGGGAGTTAACGTAGATCATCTCAGAGGCTGTAAAGAACGTGAACACCAAAGTGACATTCTTCAGGTTTGCTTAGTGGCATTTTTAATCGTGTTGCCATGATTTTGGCATCTCCCTTCTGTTCTCAAGATTTTAGATTATGGACTAGCTTACATAGATCATTTATGGTGTATTGCATGTGTATGCTACCTACATGTATTTGTGGAAATCTATCCATATTAATCTGTTTGAGGCATGTTTTGACTTGAATTGCCATGCAATAATAATGTCTTTGTCAAGATAAATATATTGTTAAAAGATAATCTTGTGTAGATAACAAGGATATGAATGAAACATTTAAAAGAAATGGTAATGCAAAGTTTGGATGCTATATATGAAACGAGTGAGACATTCAAAGAACATTTATATATCAACCTAAATACGATCTGACGCAAAGAAGTCATATACTATAAGATGCTGTTAAACTTGGTCCTAGATATACGAGATATAAGCAGTATGTCAGTGGCTTCAACACTCAAGCCGGGGAGGGTAAAGGTTTGTTGTACAAGGAGAGTAAATACACACTAAGGCATTATATGCTAAGATTCCCCAGATTGGGGCTATTTAGGAATTCAGATATTAATAAGTAAGGCAGCAAATAGCCCGGATGTATAACAACGGTAAAGTTGCTCAAATATTAATAAAGTACTAATAATTTTCCTCCTCTACGCTAAAAGTTCCTAGTTCTGTATGATGT
>JAUTYZ010497148.1:438-14937 GCA_032273725.1 Panulirus interruptus | reverse complement strand
GCTTAGGGCATGAATATGTAGGAGGGTGAAAGGTGTGCATAGGATAGAGTGAATTGTAGTGATGTGGTGTACAGGGGGCAACATGCTGTCAGTGGACTGAACCAGGGCATATGAAGCAGCCAGGCAAGCCATGGAAAGGTCTGTTGGGATATGGGGCTGTGGTTTCGGTACATTATACTTGACAGCTTGAGAATGGAAGGGATCAAGGAAGGCCTTTTCTTTGTCTGTTCCTGGCACTACCTAGCTGATGTGGGAAATGGCAAACCAGTATGAAAGAAAGAAGAGAAAGTTCATAGCAGTGTTTCTTCTCATACTTTTCATCATAATGTCAATCTTAGAGCACTCAGGTGCTGTTACATCATTCATCCCAATTGCATTTTTTGCACTTGCCTCCACCATCATAGTGTTCTTTATATTACCTATGGTATTGTTTTTAGTGTACTTTTCTGTATGTGCTTATTGTCCTTAACTTTATCTCTCTCTCGTCATTATTAGCATTCTTTCTCCATACTCCAGCCATCACAGTTTTCCATATGTAACTTAACCAGTCACTGCCATTTTACTCAGAGTTTTGCCATCCAATTTCCCCATTTTTCATTCTGTCCACTATATTGACTCTACATTTACACTAAAGAAATTAGGGAAAAAGCAAGGAGGATTGATTAAGTAATGATAGGGTAAGAGAGAGGTGTGGTAATAAGAAGAGAATGGTTGAGAGAGCTGAAGGGGGTGTTTTGAAATGGTTTGGACATGTGGTGAGAATGAGTGAGGGGAAGTTGACAAAGAGGATATATGTGTGAAAGGTGGAGGGGACAAGGAGAAGGGGGAGAGCAAAGTGGATATGAAAGGATGGAGTGAATAAGATTTTGGGTGCTCAGGGCCTGAACATGTAGGAGGATGAAAGATGTGCACAGGATAGAGTGAATTGTGGTGATGTGGTATACAGAGGGTGGCATTCTGTCGGTGGACTGAACCAGGGCATATGAAGCAGCCAGGGGAACCATGGAAAGGACTGTTGGGCCTGGTTTTAGATAGGGGGCTATGGTTTTGGTACATTACATGTGACAGCTACAGAATGGATGAGAGTGAATGAGCCCTTTTCTTCATCTGGTCATAGCGCTTCCTCACCGTTGTGGGAAACTGCAGACAAGTATGAATTGAATAAGAGAAAGTTCATGGCAGTGTTTCTTTACACACTTCTCTTCATAATGTCACTCCTACATATTATTTCTTTTTACTTACTCTGTGATAGATAGATAGATAGACTTACTGTGTTCTCACAGACCTGACTCAGGTGTTGTTACATCATTCAATCCACGTGCATTTTGTGTTTTTGCCTTCACCACCTCAGTGTTCCTTATGTTACCTATGGTATTGTTTTTAGTGTATATTTTTCTGTATGGGCGTACTGTCTCATACTTACCTCACTCTTGTTGTTATTAGCATTCTTTCTCCATACTCCAGCCGTCACAATAATCCATATGTAACTTAATTAGTCACTGCCATTTTACTTAGAGTTTTGCCATATAATTTCCTCATTTCTCATTCTGTCCACTATATTGACTCTACATTTGGAGTAAAGAAATCTACATTTGGAGTAAAGAAATGATAAAATGATAAAATAATTAATTAGATAGTATATACCAAAGGATATTGGTGGATTTAAAAGTGTTTATCATATATTCATTTGGGATTCAGAGATTATGCAATTGCAAAACCATTTTTTACTGTTGTGTTTGTTTGAGTAACTAGTAATTATTTTGTTTTCTAGGCAATTGAAGCTCCCCCAGATACAGCAGATCATGCAGGAGTTTGAAAAGCAGTCCGAAATAATGGATATGAAAGAAGAGATGATGAATGATGTCATAGATGATGCCATGGGTGATGAAGATGATGAGGAAGAAAGGTAATGGTTTTAAGCTTAGTTTTAAATATTTTGTTGATGTATATACTGAATCTTGAAAATAACTCTTTCATCAGATGTAGCAAGTACCATGAACAAATAGTTAACTGGGATGGATGATACTGCATGTGTATAAAAATCATGCTCTGATTATGAAGTGTTTACTGATTATCATTTACTTCATTCCCATATACATGGATGGATCAAGTACACATTGCTCTGCACCTTTTGTCAAAATCTTGTTTACTGAATTAGGGTCCGTTTCCCCAACTCCACTGACAATGTATAAGGATGCCTCATTTCCTGAAATGAGGCATCCTGCATTAGTGAGGTAGCGCCAGGGACATATGAAGAAAAGGCCAGTTACTCACATCCCTTCTCTAGGTGTCATATGTAAAGTACTGAAACCAAAGCATCCCATCTTTAACCAGGCCCCACAAACCTGTCATGGTTTCTCCCGGATGCTTCATGTGTCTTGGTTCAATCCATTGACAGCATGTTACCCCCTGTATACCACATCATTCCAATTCATTCTATACCTTTCATGCTCCTGCATGTTTTTTCCATAGATAAAAAAAATATCTCACCCCTTTGAACTAAAGGATTTTATTGATTGGTTCCTTTAAATTTTGACAGTGATGCCATCGTGTCTCAAGTCTTAGATGAGCTTGGCCTCCAGATGGCAGAAGGCTTGAGTGAACTTCCTTCAACTGGTGGAACCCTGGGAGCAACCACTGCTTCAAAGACACCTGTGGCAGTAGCAGATGCTGCTGATGATGATATCCAGGCCAGATTAGACAATCTAAGGAGAGAGTGAAAGTGAAATATTTTAAAGAAAAGTGATGAGTAACCTTAGATTTGCTTTCCTGTGCTGATTACAAGATAGTTATTGATTGTACCACTTAAATAAGACATTGTAATATCTTAAAACACTCAACATGATTACCTAAAGTTCAAGTCTGCAAATATTTATGTTAGTGAACTTGGTATTCATAGTATCCTTCAATATATATATGATTGCAAATTAGTAAAATTTTCTGCATCTTATGGTTGATACTGCCATTTGAAATTAAATTTTACTGCAGTAATTTTACCTTTTTTCAGGTTGATCCAAGAAAAAGCAATCTATATTTTGTAATGAGAAGTTTGCTGGTTGTATGGAAGATTAGAGTAGAAAGAGCAGAAAGTTAAAGGGGGGGGGGGGAAGAGAGAGATAGAGCATAGATGAGGGAAAGTCATGAGAGAAGAGAGGGAATGAAAATAGTGACAAGAGTGGAAGTAGAGACAAAGAGAGAGAGAGCATGTAGTAAGTTTTAGTAATTATCAAAAGATGTTAGAGTATATATTTATGAAGCAAACAACCCCAGGACCCCTTTTATGGGGCAGGGAAATGATAGACTTTTGGAGTGGGAAATTCCTTGATAAAGTATACTTTTTGTCCACTGATGATGATACAGCCCTACTGGAGGTGACTTCATTCACAGCTTAACCACATGCAGGATGGAGTCTGCTAACACCTTCGATAATATTTTTCTTTTCATGCTTGTTTGCCGTTTCCCGCATTACCGAGATAGTGTCAGGAACAGACAAAGAAAAGGCCTCATTTACTTGCATCCATTATCTAGCTGTCAGCAGAGATAGAAGAAAACATTAAGAGGTATTAAAGAGACAAGTATAGAGTAATAAGCAGAGATAACTGAAATTGAGAGATACTGGAAAAGCAGATAAGACTGACATATATTGAAAGAGAGCAGGGTAAAGCATACATAACAAAAACAATAGAAATTATTGAGAGGAGCTAAAGAATATACATATAGCAAAGATCGTAAAAAAGTGTTGAGAGAAAAGTGAGAAAGAGTAGAGATAGAAAATAGGAAAGGCTTATCCTTATGGTAAATTAATGTGTGCAGAATAAAAAGTCTGTTTGCTCCTTAAGATTCATCTAAACATGCTGACTAGCTGCCCAATTTTAGGGTATAGTTATTAGATGGACTCAACTGCAATCAAATTTGATATAAATACACGAAGCAGAGAGAGCTACAGTGAATTGTGTCCCATATATTGTTAACCTTGTGCAGTATTTGGATGTGCTGCTGGATCATTTGTCTCTCCAAAGTATATGGCAAGTTTTATTGAAAGCACAGACCAATGGGTTTGGGACAGTACTGTTGTTTCTGCTTGTTTGTGTGAAGCCTGATCATTCACTTGCATAGAATATTGTAACCAGAGTAAAGATATTTGATGCATATGTAAATATTGGCAACATTTGGAAAATTATAAGTTTGGTAGTATACTTGGCAGTTGTATATAAGATGATTGTGTAATTTAGATATTATGTGGTATCAGATACGGTAGTTATAATAATTTGTATAAAAAGAGGACAATTATTCTTCTGTATAGCATTTACATTTTGCAAAATTGGGTAGTCACATCACAGAGGCTGCTCTGTGATATCTCAGTATAGTAATAAAAAACATAAATGCGGATTAATGGGGTTAGCTTTTAGGTTGTACAGTAATCTTGTGTATTTTGAAAATGAAATGCCTGTTTTGAAGTTCCTAATGCTAAAAGTTGACAAAACATTTTCCATGGAAGGAACTAGCATCTTCTTGGATAATGAAGTTATTTTATCTATGGCCTGTATATGATGGTGTAAGATCCTGGCCAGCACCCATGATTGTGCCTTGCATTGTCTACACAACTTACTATTTGGTATGAAAGGTTTCCTAGTGTCCCTTATTCAGGTCATCACAAGGGACTAAAATATGCTTTTATGTTTGTCCCAAAATAGAGAGTTGCTTAAGAGAAGGTCCACCACTGGTTAAAGATCACCAAGTTATATAAGTTGTTAATCATGATATTAGTTAAAAGGTATCTAAGATAAATGTTTTGCTAATCACTCAGTTGTAATGAATAAAATGGAATTTAAATTGATGGATATGGCATCTCCACATATGCAGTACCACACAATTCTAGAAATGCTTTATAAATAGGATTGTACTTCACTACCAGCTATCCTAGCTGCTGTTTATGCCACTTGGTTAATGTAACTGTGGTTTTACCCAGTAACTATAACAGTTTTTTAAATATTCAGACCTGTTTTTCAGTCTCATCACTTAAAAGATAACTAACCCATTGCCCTTCCTTTTTGAAATAACTTTGATAATGTGGATGTCAAAGAAATAGATTTCATTAGTTAATGGAATCTGTTTTGTTAATTTAGTAAGAACATTGTTCATGGAAATAGTTTTGACTTTTCATGACTATTGTTTTATTTTTGCTAATGAAAAGACATTCACTGGGGGTTTCAGTAGAGGGCAGTATGTAAACTTGAATGTGAAACTCACACTTTTCCATAACATATTACATCTAGATATGCATGACGTACTTAGAATATTCATAATTTTGTAATGCTTCAGAAAGTGTGTATTGCAATAGTGCTGGTTTATGATGGAATTAAAATTTTTAGTTGATTATAGGTTGTTTTATTTTGGATATATACAAATTATGCATCTAATTCATGTGTATGAATAAAAAATGTTAAGCTTGACATTCATTATTTTTTCTCCTGTAGCACTTGCAAAGTTTATATCACCCGTACTGTGATAATATTATAATCTTTGACAAAACTGGTATACTTTGTCACTACCTAAGCTGGAAGCAGCCATTCGTGAAATTTGGGCAAAGATGGACCCCAAATGGCTTCAGGACCTTACTGATTCAGTTCCTGGTCATTTCAAGATTTGTATAAAGAGGAAAGGGAAACCAATAAGGTACTAGTTGGTGGTGAATACATGCCTATTTCGTTGGCGGGCACTTTATATACGTCACAACCTATCTATCTATGTATTGCTTATACAATTGTCTAATGTTCTCACTAGCCCATTTTTCATACCCTATTATAATCTCCACTCACGATTCTGATTCAAAGGTGGTGTCTGTGCATATCCCGACATGTACACACCTGTGGCATGCCTCGTGGGCCTCGAGTCCCCAAACTTTGATGTTATCTGGCTCAAGGTCTGTCTCTCAACTATCACCATTTTCCTTTGTTTTGTCTACTGCTCTCCAAATTCCACAAACTTACAGCTTTCCTTCGACTATCTAAACTCTTGCCATGAGGCCGTGACATCCTTTGACCCACAAGCCTAGATCCTCTACCTAGGGGATTTCAACGTTCACCTTAGGGAATAGTTGAACTCTTTTCATACAGATGGTAAGGGGGATTGAAGCCCTCACATTCTCCATTCTCAATGATTTAGAGCAAATTATCACCCACCCCACCCATACCTGACTGCTGTGACGACTCACCTAACATTCTAGATCTGTTTTTTTACCTCTAATCCTTCATACTGTAACTACACAATCTCACCCCAAATCAGTTCACCTGACCGCACTCTCGTAAATGTAGCTATTTTAACGGCACCTTCCCCTCCAGCATCCCTTCTAAATGTAAGTGCTGGCATTTCAATTAAGCTTACTGGAATAACTTATGAAAATTGGTCTCTGACTTTCCTTGGGTAAATTACTGTCTCTTATGTGGTGATGCTTCTGTCTCTGCCAAATGCATAGCAGAGGTTATTGTTGTGGAAATGGAAGCATTTATCCCCTCTTCCTCCAAGACGATCACTTTCTTCATTCCACAGTTCAACTATTTCTGTTCTAAGGCCATTCAGGCAAGGGATCAGGCATATCAGGCTCGGAAAAATTTTCCTTCCTGCAACTCTCATTCAGCATCTATCACTGCCCCTAATCTTTGTAAGTACGTTATCTGTGAGGTAAAGAGTTCCTTTATTCAAAGAAAGTGCGATAATCTCTCGTCTTCATCCACTGATAGGTCTTTCTGGTCTTTAGCAAAGGGCATCAGTAAAAACTTTTGTCGCTCTACCTTTCCTTCACTTTTCCATTTGATGGTACAATAGCTGTCTCTCCCAGAGACAAAGCAACTTTCATTGGTTCTCGTTTCTCCTCTACCTTGGTTGACTTTAACATTCCTTTACCCCCTAATGCTCCTCTTACCTGTCCGAAAAGTGTTCCTCTCTCTGGACACAAGCAAGGCTTACAGACCTGACATCATCCATCCCCATGTACTGAAAGACTGTGACTCCAAACTTGCACCTGTGCTTGCTCGCCTGTTCTGTTTCTGTTTAAAAACTAGGACCTTTCCTTCTTCTTGGAAGCATGCATAGGTACATCCAATCCCTAAGAAGTGTGACCATTCTAACCCTCCTAACTTTTGTCCTGTTGCTTTGAGATCTACTATTTCCAAAGTTTTTGAATCCCTCTTCAACTCCCATATCCTCAGGCATCACAATCTTTTCTCAGATCACTGGTATGGCTTTCTTAAGGCGAGATCCACCGGTGATATTCTTTCTTATCTTACTAATGTCTAGTCACTGTCCCTGAAAGATTTTGGGGAATCCTTTGTAATTGCCCTTGATATAAACAAAGCTTTTGACAGGTTGTGGCATTAGGGTCTCATCTCTAAGCTCCCCTCCTTCATAACTAGCTTTCTCTTTGGCCAATCTAACTCCATGGTTAGTGTTGAATCAACCCTTCCCTTTTTCTATCAGCAGTGCTGTACTTCAAGGTTCCGTCCTGACTCCTACACATTTTCTCCTTTTTATAAATTATTTCCTTTCTTTTACAAATAACCAAATGCACTAATATCCTGACAACTCAACACTGCATTCCTCCACATGCTATGAATCTGCTCCTCCTCTCACTTGATCTGCATCTCATCTCGACACAATTTCCTCAAAAAACTCAAACTTAGACAGGGTATCTCAGTGGGGTAGACTAAATCTGGTTAAGTTTAATGCCTCAATCACCCAGTTTCCGCCTATCTCTCTACTTAAAATTCCTCACAACTTTCCTCCCTCCTTTAACGGATCTGTAAGTCCGCCTCTTGACTAAATAAACAATGACTTTACTTGGCTTTACTGTAACATCCACACTGTCTTGGAAACCCCACATTATGGAAATAGCCAAGTCTGCCTCTACGAAACTTGGACTCTTGTTTAGATGTTGAAATGTCTTTTCTTCTGAACAATTGTTACTTTTATACAAAGGTTTGATCCATCCTTGTATGGAGTACTGCTCTTACATCTCGGGCGATTGTAGCTCTGTATTCTTGCAAAGTTGATTCAAAAGCTGTCCAACTTATAAACTCTACCAGGCTAACTTCAAAACTTGACCCTATTGCCTTACGTCACAATGATTCACTTTCCCTCTTCTATAGGTAGTACTTTGGATTTTGCCCCCAAGAGCTGGCTGCTTGTGTGCCCTCACAGTTAGCTAGTCCACGTAATACTCGGCAAGCTGCTGTGTAACATGATTACTGTCTGGCCACTGGTAACTTAAGGGTGGGCCGTTTTGATAACTGTTTCTTTCCCTACACCTCGAAGTTTTGGAATTCTCTACCCTCTCATGTCTTTCCCAATCACAAAGACCTGGCACATTTTAAAGACACGTTTTTTTTCGCTTCCAAAATTTTTGAATACTTTCATGTCTCTTCTTTTTCTCTTTCATTAACCTCTCTGTATTTAAATAAAGGCCCGGCCTTGATGTGGACTTTTGTCAATGACTGGAGCCTCCAACGTAAAAAAGAAAAATGTGATAATTTGAAATAAAAAAGGGGCTATACTATGGTGATCATTGCAGCTAGTATATTTTAAGGTTGATTGTTTATTTACACGTGCGAGAAATATGTTGCTGCCAAATATTACCGCTTGACCCTAGCCATGGGAAGTTGACTACAGCCAGATATGTCAGGCTTGCCCTCTTAATGGGAACTCGTCTACAGCCAAATATGTCAGACTTGCCCACTTCACGGGAACTTGTCCACAGCCAAATATGTCAGACTTGCCTCTTCATGGGAACTTGTCTACAGCCAAATATGTCAGACTGGCCCTCTTGGAAACTTCTTTTAATGTGGTCCTTCTTACTACTTTTTCCAGAGACCAGGAAAGAGAACTATAAATGTCATCGTGCCTGAATATGCATTAGATAGCGAGGCTGATGTCACAGAGTACTCTGACAGTGATCTTGACACAAATTACATTTCACCAGTATCTGTGGTTTTTGGTGATTTTGAGGAGTCAGACGATGACATTCCATTGTCAAAACTTCAGAAGAAATTAGAAGGTGGTTTTTCATGTGGATTCATGTAAAGAGTACTCAGATGCCTCAGAGGATGTCTCAAATATCAACTGCGAAACACAGGAAGACATCGGCCTCGAAGCCAAAGCTTAAACCAAACCCAGAACCTAATGTGAGACAGTGGAAAAAGGACATTGAGTTTCAGCCTTTTCCCGAGTATCAGCACCCTAAGCCAACATATGTACAAGAGTCTTATGAGTGCCTGATGGATATCTTGAACATATATCCTGATCACAGAGTTCTTGGACCATTGTTTATAAACAAATTTGTATGTGAAACAGGATATTACGCCATCTTTCTCTGTTAACAGGAGTGACATTATGAACTTATTGGCATATTCCTCTATCAAGGAATTGTTCTGTGTCCCTCCTTAGTACTGCAGGTGGCAAGTGTGATGTCTTCCAAGATCTTTAGGCAGATGCAGGGATGCATCCATTTTAACAACAATACACACAAGACCACAGATAGGTTCCACAACATAAGGCCTCTTTTCAATATGGTTTGCAAAGTCTTCGCGAGCCTCCCACATACTCCGATGCAAGCTATCAATGAAGTGGTAATTGGGTACAAGGGGACACGAGCACACAAGCTGGTAATTTACGTCAGTACAAGAAGCAAAAATTGGATAAGTGGGGATTTAAACTCATATGCATGTCAAATTCTGATTGAGTTATCCACGACATGCTGATGTACTCTGGCTGTAACATAATTGAACATCACTGGATGAAACTATCTGCTGAAGAGAAACAGCTTCCGTTTGTAAGCTGCAAGTATGTTTTGGTGCTTGCCAAGTCAATTAATCGACCAGGAGAGTCAACAGGTTATGCTGACAACTGGTTCTCCAGCCTGTCCTTGATGGAGCACCTCAAGGAGAAATATGGGTGCTACTACACTGGTACTGCAAGAGAAAACCGTATTGGTTACCCACCTCTGATGTCAGGCAAGAATCTTGACAAGTCACCACCAAGAACACTGGATTACTACTCATCAGAAGGAAACGTGGCCCTACGGTGGAAGGACACTATAGCTGTAACTATAATCTCCAACTACAATGGAACTGAACCCACGACTGTGGTTCGTAGATATGACATAGCAGCTAAGACAAAAAAGAAGTCTCCTGTCCAGCTGTTATCAAGGACTATAACAAGAATATGGGAGGCATAGATAAAAGTGATATGTGAGGTAACTTATAAGTACACCAACAAAAGCTAAGCATTGGTACCTCCACCTCTTAGGCTATCTGCTTGATCTTTCTACAGTAAACTCGTGGCTCATGTATAAGTGGGGCTTTGTAGCCTTGAATATGAAGTCTAAGCCTCTGAAGTTTTTCCACCTAAAAGCATCTTCTTACGGAAGAAGCTTCAAGGGTGATGCTGGAAGACCCATTAGACTGCGCCCATCCTTTAGTCTTTCACCTGGGCCATCGACATCCTCCACGCCCGCTTCAGTATCTTTAAGGGACTCGTCTACAGAGCAACAATGCTTTGAAGAAGTAGAGCTGGCAACTCCCAGCAAAGGGAAAAGAGCAGAAAGGCCTGAGGATAGTGTAAGATTCAATGTTGGAAACCAATTTTATTGACCCAAAATCAGCGAGAAGCGCCATACATACAAGTAATGCCATGCAAATGGCAGTGAATGTTGAAGCCGTATCTTCTGTATGATCTGTAAAGTTGCTCTGTGCCTCAACAAGGGGAAGAATTGTTTCTATGCCTATCATAAAAGATATGTTTAGTTGTGTTCTGAAGATATGCCATCATAGATGTCTTATCTTTTATATTCTCTGTACCAGTTGTATTATTGTACATTTGTATGTACTTGGTACACATCAAATTAGAATTAGAGTACATTGTAATCCTTATGTTTGTATTTAGACAAGTGAAGTTTTGTTTTTGGCAAGAATCTGAGCATTGTAAAACTTATGTTTGAATTATAACAAAGGATTTTCTATTTATCTATCTATCTATATCTCTGACGCCTGTTCCCTTCAGGAACTCCCTCAAGGGGGTGGCCATGGCAATAGAGTCTCCATAACTAGTGAACTCCAGTGCCGTTTCTTAGTCTTTAGTGCCTCATCCTTAACAGGCCACTGGCATAGGGCCAGTGTAACGCAGTGTTTGCAGAGGCTCTTACCTAATGTTCCGACTGACTACTTCTACCTAATGTTCCTACCTACTACTTCTACCTAATAGTCCTACCTAAATGTTCCTACCTACTACTTCTATCTATTGCTCCAACCATTTTGCCAAAAGGCAGGGCTAGCACATAGCATTCACCACAGGAAATCTAGAGTTACGAATGATGAGCTGCGTGACTTAAGTGTTGTCAAGTGTTGTGTGTGACAGGGAGAGATATTTTGTATGTTTGTGGACAGAATGCCAGCTGTCTGTTTGTAGGTGAGGCAGAAAGAAAAGACAGCTAATTGGGTCAGAGGAGTGCAACTTGACAACCACTAAAGTGCTGGCTCACTAAGCAGCTATCACTAACCCTCCAGATACCTAGGCGGGTAGTACTGGTAATATACCTCCCTGGTCGTTGGCTGCCTACCAACTACTACCTACCTATGGTTGTTTTCACAAATCGTGCTATCATTTCATGCAAATTCCCACAATTTATGTAGCATTTGGACCATTGTATCTGCAGTATACTTGGCAGGCCAATATTAACCACTGTTGATAATTGATACTTCATGACATTAGAAAGAAATTTTGATTTATCAAATTACAGTTTTATACTGATGTGTCTGATAAGAAAAAAATCACTGAGGGCCTTAGATTGTTTAGAAGCATACTTTTGTTATTATAGATGGTTACTCTTCAACAAATGAGTTTCCCGTACTTTAATGATACATGGGGCAAAGGAGGTCCCATCAGCTAGTGATATCATATTGAGTCATAAGCCTCTGTCATGTATCATGGTACTCATGGGAGATAGAGCCGTATCTCATTTGTTAAGCAGTTCTTAAGAACTACTTTCTGATTCTGTGATGTAAGTAAATCTGTGCCAGTGACAAATTCTCATGGTGCAAAACTTACCAAATGCATTCATGAGATGGTAGGATCAAACTCAACCCCAAGGGAGTCGCTTATGGTAATGCACCAGTACATGTAGTGTGAACGTATTGTTGAGTTGAAAGTGCTTAAATGTACGTATTTGATTTTTAAGTGGGTATGCTCTTCCAGATAATATTTATTTTGGATTATTATTGAAGATAGTAATATTACCATCTATTAGAATCTCAAATGCACTTAGAAATTTCCACATGTGCCATCTAGCCTTACAGCAAGTTAGGAAATCAACCATTTGAAATCCCTGTCCAAGTGTCATTCTGAATATAATGAATGAAAAATCTATAGAGATAAGAATGGTCATCCTGTTTTAATGCTGATGAGTGAATGTTTTTAATTGATGATTGTAACAAATCTCTGCACTGTTAAAGCCTTACAGTTGGTAGTGATACCCCTCTGTGCTGATATTATTCCACTTCATCTCCATTCTCTGCCCAGCAAGTAGCAATTTGCTCTTGTCTAGGCTTGTGATAATATCTGAAAAGAAAGATCACTAATGCAGGCCATTAAAAAGGGAAATATTTAATAGCCTTTCCATTTTATAGAATGATGTGGATTGATGACCATCACCTTTATCCTGCATTTCATTCTTGTACATCAAACCAGGCTCCATTTTAAGTGAGTGATAAGCATTGGAGGCTGACAGGTACTACCTCACTATTAGGCCAGTGATGTCACAGACCTGGATGGGTTGCTGTACAGTTGTTGGGTTCTTGGTAAACAAGCACCACCTGACCTTATAAATATTGGCTTAAACACCATATTTTAAGGGATAGAATGATGTTTTAGTGCCTCTTAGAGCAAGTTCTGACTCTTCTTGCTTATGGCTGACCATCATAGTCAATGACGATGTTGCTACCAGAAACGTGAGGTGAAGTTAACACTATCTCTAATGTTCACAGGGCTTTTCCTTCATTAGAGAAATGGCTATAAATATTTCATAACCAACATCTTTAGCGTTTCTTCTTGTCATATTTGATCAGAAATACCATACTCTAGCAAAGATTTCTAAAGTTTTAACCCCTTCACTGGCATTGATTCCTTATGCACATTTAGTAAAATGGTAGGATTGAGTGAAAAAGGTTTTGAGTACTCAGGGCCTGAACATCCAAGAGGGTGAAAGGCATGAATGGGATAGGATGAATTGGAGTAATGTGGTATGCGGGGTGAAGTGCTGTCAGGGGACTGAACAAGGGCATAGGAAGTAGCCGGCGGAAACCACAGAAAGGTCTGTGGGGCCAGGTTGTGGATAGGGGGCTGTGGTTTTGGAGTATTACACATGACAGCTAGAGAATGGATGTGAGTGAATAAGGCCTTTTCTTCAGCTGTTGCTGGCCCAACCCCACTGCTGTGGGAAATGGTGAACAAGTATGTAAGAAAGAAGAATATAGGAAGAAAACCACTCTGTAGCAGCAACTAAGAGCAGGCTGTTGATGTGACAGGGGCCCATGCCAGGCATAGGCCTAGCAAATCTAACAACAAAAACATTGCTGTAGAACATATAGAGTTTTTTTTTTTTGACCCTGTCATTATCATTAGTTCCTAAATTTGATGTATTATTATTCTCTAAACTTTCTTTGAATGTTAGTAATATACTGCTAATTCATGATAAAACAAAATTAATGTAACCACAGGAGTTGTATGCAGATGATGTTGTGCTGTTAATTGCATCAAAAGGAGTTTGGAGAAAATGGTCGTCCACTTTAATGATGTATGCTGAAAATATATGAGAGTAAAAGAAAGACCATAGCTTCCTATGTTGAATGCAAAACCTAATGTCTCCACAGAAAACTGATTTTCTTAGATATTGTACTCAAAATTGAAATAAGAGTATAAAGCAGAAAATGTATCTGGTGAGAGCATTTCTTAGCAACCCATCTTTAAACCCCAGATTACACTGACATATCAGTCATGATCATGCACCATCATCATTGCCAGCTTGAGAGGGTAAGATCAGTCATTTACGTAAGACCAGAAATGACAGTAGAGATTGTAGAGAGGTAATGATATTCAGTTTTGGACACCTTGGAAAAGTTGCTAAAATTAGTTATTGAGAACAGTGAAACTGAGCATGACAAAGCTGAGATGCCATCACATCGTCAAAAACAGGAAGGTCCCTGTCAAAAACAGGAAGGTCCCTGATATGGATGAAATAAAGGGAGAGGTCTTAGTTAAAGATTAGGCTTGTTCTAATAATACAAGGGAATGACAAAGGGACTATAAAAGTGCAGTGTTGATAGCGGTGTATGAAGGAAAACAAAGAATGAATAAGAGAGCTATAGAGGCTTTAATGTGCTATATATAGGAGGAAGGTGATTATGACAGGATGTTGGCAGTAATAAGAAAGAAGAAATTATTCCGAGCTCCTCT
>JAUTYZ010497147.1:0-21347 GCA_032273725.1 Panulirus interruptus | reverse complement strand
TACACTGTCATGCTTACAAACTCTTCTAACACACCATTACATCCTGGTACACTGTCATGCTCACACATCCTTCTAACACATCTTTATATCCTGGTACACTGTCATGCTCTCATATCCTTCTAACACACCTTTATATCCTGGTGCGCCGTTATGCTCACACACTCTTCTAACACACCATTATATCCTGGTACGCTGTCTTGCTCACACACCTTTCTAACATACCATTATATCCTGTCGTGCTCACACACCATTATATCATGATACGCTGTCATGCTCATACACCCTTCTAACACACCTTTATATCCTGGTCCACTGTCATGCTCACATACCCTCTTAACACACCATTATATCATGGTACACTGTCATGCTCACAAACCCTTCTAACACACCATTATATCCTGGTACACCTTTATGCTCACATACCCTTCTAACACACCATTATATCCTGCTTACACACCCTTCTGACACACCCCTATATCCTGGTACACTGTCATGGTCACACACTCTTCTAACAAATCTTGCAGACCTGCACTCAGTAGTCCTCCATCAACCAGTCTTTCATCACAGGTGTTCTCACACCTGCATCTGAAAGAGCCACCTTGAACGCTGTGTGCACCTGCCTCACCCACCCTCACACAGCCGGCCTCTTGTCAGTCCATACCTCACACCCTCACACATCCCCGCTCGCCCACCCCTGCTTTCAGTTGCACCCTACACGCCTTTTACTGACCGTGAATCATCATGGGCTCGTGGGTTCGAATGCTGGGCGCGACGCGACAGTCGGCCTACACCCAACCCAGGTGTCCATCCTCTCCTCGGGGATAGTCGATTATTGAGTATCTAGCTTAGGTCGGTGTGTGTGTGTGTGTGTGTGTGTTCATACATAAATGGAAAAGTGCAAGATTAAAAGACGTGGCAACACAAGTGTAAAGCTCTTTCCTCGAACGCATGAATAGTAATCACACAGATGTTGTATGACATTAGAGAATGCTCAACAGACGGGGGCCCCACGAGTGTAAAACTCCCTCGTCGTAAATTAGGGGTCGAAAGGAATGTGACTTCAGCATAACCTTTGTGTTTTTAGATCAGTTTATTGACTCATCAGTAAACACCTTCGAAAGATATGCATAGACAGAACATCATTTACGAAACATCTTAGAAAAGGTGTAAAGAAGTACTTCTATAGTGTAAGATATGTTGTTGAATGGAACGAATGAATGATGAAACTGTGAATGCAGTCGGCAAGGAAAAGTTTGAAAGGATTCATGATAGAAAAAGTTCACGATATGGGGCCCCATAGTATAACCTGATCAAATGTGAACTTGCCCTGGTGTTACGTAACGGGTATGGCATGATTACACAGGTGGTTCTTTACGGCTTCGTCAATTAAACTGTCAGTTGTAATTTCACGTGAAGATTTTTATTTTTGTTTTTTACTCACGGTTTTATTCTGTCCCAAATAAACCTTTGGAAATCGCGAGGAGATAGAAACATATAATGTATAATTTACACACTGATGTCAGAGTTGCAAGATAATTTTCTCTTAGCAAAGTCTTGGTTATCATGTATTTTTTGAATTCAGATATTCATGATGTGACCTTTTCAACTTCCACTCCTTAATATACTCTGAAAGATTTCTCATTATGTTTTCATCGACTTAAGCACATCTTTTGTCCCTCTGCTCCTCCCTCCCTCTCTTTCCACATCAGTCCTCATATATCCACGTACTCTACTGGCTTAGGACAATAGTCTCTAGACTCTTCGTCGTGTCTTCCACTTCATTTATCATACGGAAACCAAAAGATTCACTCAGCAACATCACTAATATAAAAAAAATCTACATCTTTCATATCTTAGCGTTCCATACCATCCATATCCCCTACGTTTATTCTTTCACACAACTAGTCTGTTTAACCTGAGCTCAGCATTAACCTGCCTCTGTCCAGGGAAACTAAATCAGCACCGATCCCGAATATGATCACATTATTACTGCCTCTGTTTCAGAGATTCGTCACACCACACTACACTTTTGCAAGTCCTCTCGCTGCTGCAGCGGTACAGCCTTCTTTACTCTCAAGTTAAGAAGTGGTAGTCTCCCGCAGCACTACTCAATCAGTATGTATAGCGTTTAGGGCTTAGTCGCACTACTCTAGAGTGGACATTGAGGTGAAAAGGTCGTGTGACATAGGCTTCAAGATCATGCGTATGTTTGGCTATAATATACCTCGATGCTGTCGAATCTTTTATTTCATAGTAATATGAATGCTCTGTTAAGTGTATCCCAGAATCAGATCTGGCCATTCCATTACTACAGTATTCAGAAAGGCAAAAGTAATCAGGTTTCTTTCCATCAAAAAATACTTTTGTCGGCACTTTAATTGAAACTAAGGATATTGGGAAATGCGACACTCGCTCATAACCTCTTAACTGTGGGTGTTTTTACTTTGCCCTTACACCGTTTCTTTACTATGCTGGACTAGCCTGTTCCACACACCCTTAGGGAAAAATACACTTACCTGCGTCCCCAAGACATGATTATTTATGTTCCCTGGGAAATTCATAACAATTTCATCATATACCTAACATGTCCCTCCATTCTCTCAAACACAGGTCTGAATTTTCAGAGCTCGCCCACAACCTGACCCTCTCAATACATCTTTTTTCAGAAGAGGAAAAACCCTCTACAACAATAACAAGACAGGAATCAACGCTACATACAACACTGAAACATAAATTATTACACGCGACGATGCACTCGTTACCTCGGCCAGAGGTGGACGAGACAAGCAGTCTGTACAACACACCCTTCACTGATCTCAGTGATACAGCCTCACAGACTGTTGTACCTGTTACTGATTTGGAATTCGCATCTACCCTACCCATTACCCTTGTTTCTGAAACAGGTTACATCACAAAGTTCCCGTCCATATCTTCAACAGAGAAATATCAGACAGCAACAGAATTCAATATAACAGTCCCTCAACAAGTCCACGCCAAATCACAGTCAGTACCTGAGCTTGATCACATAACAACATTGCCTGTGACACTTGTGTCAGAAGTAGGCCAGAAAGTGATATACCCCTCTGCTTCTGTACACGAACATGAAGACACAACAGAAGAATTCATTACACATATTCCTGAGAGAGTTTGTGTAACAGTACGATCAGTTCCTGAGTTGGACTATGCATCATCCCAGCCTGTAACACTGGTTAATGAAGCAGGTTTAACTGTAACATATCCCTCGACGTCTGTTCTTGAATATACCTCAGATGCAGAGGAATTCATGGCAGATTTTCCAAAAGAAAGTCATGCAACCACGACACTTGTACCTGAACTGGGCTTTGCAACTGCCCAACCTTTGACACTTGTGTCTGAAGCAGGTCTGACCGTAGAGTATGCCACAACATCTGTTCAGAAACACGAACAATCAACAGAATTGATAACATACACACCAGATACAGCACATGCAACAGCAACATCTGTGCCTGAACTGGGCTTTGCAACTGCCCAGCCTTTGACACTTGTGTCTGAAGCAGGTCTGACAATAGAGTACCCCACTACATCTGTTCATAAACACGAACAATCAACAGAATTAATAACATACACTCCAGATACAGCACATGCAACAACTACATCTGTACCTGAACTGGGCTATGCAACTGCCCAGCCTTTGACGCTTGTGTCTGAAGCAGGTCTGACTGTGATGTACCCTTCAACATCTGTTTATAAACACGATCTCTTCACAGAAGAGCTCATTACACTGGCTCCAGAAAAAGTACATGCATCCGAACAGCTCATTCCTGAACTGGGTTTTGCAACTAACCAACCCTTAACACTTGTATCCGAGACAGGTCTGACAATCATGTATCCATCCACAACTGTACTTGAACCAGACCATAAGACTACAGAGCTCATCCATCCTATTCTTGAAACTGCTGCTACATCTACAGTCACACAAGAACTCAAACCTTACCCCGATCTTGGTGTTGCAACTGTTCAGTCCATTACTGTGATGCAACAGGAGTCTCTTGTACCTACACAGCCTAGCACATCTTTAAAAGAACTGGACAAAGCCCCTATACATCCTATCACTCGTGTCCCTTCCCAGGATGAGTCCTGCATGTCTCCTATAACCCAAACCTCTGTACCACCCCATACAGGCTTACCGACAGCAGTCATGAAGACGGAAGACATACGATTCAGTGAAGTACAGCAAGACTCAAAACAGACTGATGTTGATGTAACCACCAAACACTCAGATGTGACGGCAGTTCTCAGCACACAACAACACACTGGGTGGGGGGAAGTTTCAGAAGAGACTGAATCAAAGAAATCCAAGATCACTTTTACACCAGATCAGAGGGATAAGGGTACGGTAGAGAAAATTAGCAGCACACCGTTCGTTGAACCTGTGGACGTGGAAAGAACTGAGGTGGATGTTGACGAGAATGTAAGCCGGGAAGTGTCAACGCGTAGGATTTCGCTCAGGACTATTAAACAACGTGTCGTCGAGCAAACTGACGAAGATGGGTTAACACATGAGGTCATGGTAGGAGTTGGTGTGGAGTCTAGAGATTCTAAGGTGCAGGAGGAAACTCGAGTTAGTACTCTAGGTAAGCATGTCGAACCGAAAGAAGTTTTTGAGTCGTCATTTAGTCTCCCCACTGTACATGTTCCTGAAGTGGAATCTGACACTCGATCCTCTGAAAAATCTAAAATTACTATTGAAGAAATAGAGGAGGAAGAGGAGATAACTAAAGAAAGAGATATTCAGAAGGCAAAGCCCGATGAATGGAGTACTGAAAGCGTTGAGGTCTTAGACGAAACGAAGCCCGTGAAAGCACAACCTAAGGTTGAACCATGTCAGTTGAACTTTGCACAGGCTACTTTCCCGGATATTCTCTCAGATATTGAAAGTGTCACTCCACAAAAACGCGTTACACAGACACGTAAAAGTGTAGTTATAAAGGATGGTGTATTTTCACAACAGAAAATCACTGTCATATCTAGTACAGAAGACACCGAACAAAGCACGGATAAATCACAGCTGGAGATTGTAGAGGTCGATGACTCTGTGGAAAGTCCCGCAACTGAGTATAATGTAACATATCCAACCATCCACCGCGGTTCTTTAGATGACAAAACAACGCCACAGGATATAGCGATAGTTCCCGTGCTGCCCACTGAAACAGTGTCTGGTCATGATGTAGTTAAAGAGGAGGAGAAAGATCTTCTCGAAATGTTCCCCGAGTGTGTTCTCAAGCCTCTTCCTCAGGTTGTCGAATGTAAAGCCGTGCAATCAAAAGTTGAGTATGAGAGGGCTTCTGTTACTGAGACACTAACGTTTGTGGGTCCGTCTCCTTCAGAGTCTGTATTCAAATCTCGCACCATTCAAGTAGAGGAAGATGACGAGGAGAGGCAAGATGTCCGTCGTATTAAGGTAGGCGATGACTTACACCCCACTGATGCACCAACGACACTGGCCCAAACATATCTGACACCAAGCGATTCCACAAACCTAATGGTCATCTCTTCAACAGCTGTCCAACCTGTTGTCCATGTGTCCAGTGTTACCCAGGAACACGTTTCTGTACACAAACACGACACTCATGAAGACGAAAAAATAACACCTACTCTTGTGCCTTCCATGACATCCACAGAATCTGAGGTAATTTCCAAAGAGACCATTCCCGCTCCGTCTAAAGAAAAGAGCGACACCATGATAATGTCACTGGAAGAAACTTCGCTCTTAGAAAAGAGTGAACCAAGGAAGGAGCAAGCAAAGCCTGTCATGTCTGATGACTTCAAAGACTCTTTAACCATAACGGAAAGTCATGTACAAGAGCAACCAACACCGTGGGTTAAAGAAGAAAAGGTTCACCTGAAGAAACAGATCAGTATTACACCAGATGTTGTCGCGTCCGAATCCATACAAGTCACTGACACTAAAGTTGAAGATTCATTTACTACTCTGAAACCTGAAAAGGAAGAAAAAGCCAAAGCGACAGTTACAGAAGAGCTTAAAGACTCTGTAACAGTAACTGAAAAGATGGCAGAGGAGCGGCCAACACCTTGGCGCAAGGGTGAGAAAGTTCCATTCAGAACTGAAAGCATCGAACCTGAATTAGTTCCTTCAGAACCACTTCAAGTAACCGATACGAAAGTGGAAGATACATATCTGACCCTGAAGACAGAAAAGGGTGAAGAAGTGAAGGCTAAAGTCACTGAAGAGCTTAAAGACTCTGTTACAGTAACTGAAAAGTTGGCAGAGGAACGGCCAACACCTTGGCGACAGGGTGAGAAAGTTCCTTTCAGAAGTGAAAGCATCGAACCCAAGTTAGTTCCTTCAGTATCACTTCAGGTAACTGATACGAAAGTAGAGGATTCATATGTAACCCTGAAGACAGAAAAGGAAAAAGAAAGGAAGGCTACAGTGACTGAAGAGCTTAAAGACTCTGTTACAGTAACTGAAAAGTTGGCAGAGGAACGGCCAACGCCTTGGCGACAGGGTGAGAAAGTTCCTTTCAGAACTGAAAGCATCGAACCTAAGTTAATTCCTTCAGAACCACTTCAGGTAACTGATACGAAGGTAGAGGATTCATATGCAACCCTAAAAACAGAAAAGGGAAAAGAAGTGAAGGCTACAGTGACTGAAGACCTTAAAGCTTCTGTAACGATCACCGAAAAGATACCAGAGGAGCTGCCAACACCTTGGCGCCAAGGTGAAAAGGTGCCATTCAGAACTGAGAAAATCAAGCCTGAATTAGTTCCTTCAGTGTCCCTTCAAGTAACTGATACGAAAGTAGAGGATTCATATGTAACCCTTAAGACAGAAAAGGGTGAACAGGTGAAGGCTACAGTTAGAGAAGGGCTACAAGACTCCGTAACAGTAACTGAAAAGATTGCAGAGGAGAGGCCAACACCTTGGCGAGAAGGCGAGAAGGTACCATTCAGAACGCAAAGTATTAAACCTGAATTAGTTCATTCAGAGTCACTTCAGGTCACTGATACAAAGACAGGAGAAACATATGTAACCCTTAAGACAGAGAAGGATAAAGAGGTTAAGGCTAAAGTTACTGAAGAGCTTCAAGATTCTGTGACAGTCACCGAAAGTATACCTGAGGAGCGACCAACTCCTTGGAAACAAGGTGAGAAGATACCTTTGAGAACAGAGAGCATCAAGCCCAAATTTGTCCATTCAGAACCAATTCAAGTAACCGACACAAAAATTGTTGACAGTTGTGCTGTTTTGCAAGAAGAGAAAACGAAAGAAGTTAAAGCATCTGTTACAAAGGACTTAAGAGATTCTGTTACGGTTACTGAGAGACTTTCAGAGGAGCAGCCATCTCCTTTGAAGAAACCACAAAGAGCAACAGCAGATTTGGCTCAGCATATGCTTATGGTAATGGAACATGATTCTATTTCAGTCTCTGAAGTATATGCTAAAGAAGGAGGTACTCAGTTTGAGACAGAAAAAACAGACGTGCAAAAGGCCATTGGAAAATTGGAGCCAGTAGAAGCTCTGACCACAACTGATCATCAAAGTGAAGAGTCTCTGTCTCAACTGTCGGATTTGGTGAAGTCAACGCAGAAGGCCGTTATGCTGAATCAAGAGGCAAAACACATCTTAGAAGTTACAGAACAGCTGGCTCATGAGAGCACGGCTGATCTGAAGAAGATGGAACATGTTTACGGGAATATTAAATGCGGTCTTATCGGGCAGAACGCCGCTGAAACACAAGAAATACTGGTTCATGACAGCGAAGAGCAGTATAAATCAAAGGCCCCCGCGACAGCTACCACAACACAAACAACCGTAACCAAAGAGTCTCAGGCTGTGATCATTGCTGAACCAAAGGTGGAGGAAGACAGTGTCCAGTGGGAGAAATATAAGGATTCCTTTGAAAAGGCTCAACCAAATGTCCAAGAAATGAAACATATACAAGTTTCCGAAACCTTCAAAGCAGACAAAGAGGACATTTTCACTCAACCTGCTATGTTGCAACAACAAGGGAAACCATCGGAAGTCCAGACTTTGGAGGCTCTTACAGTCCAGGGTCACGATGTGCAGGAAGATGCCTCTTCATGGAAGGCTCGTGTAGACAAGGAACAAGTAGCCAGAAAATCTATCATGGAAAACATGCCACTGAATGTTATGGAAACTCAGCAACATGACACCTTTAAAGAATACCAAGCAGATAAGCCATTTGAAGCTCATGCAACCGAGATGGAAGGGAAAAGAGAAGCTCTGGCTGTGTCTGAGGTCAAAGCCGTTTCACCTGTTCGTGAATTATCAAAAGAGAAAACAATGCAAGAGCATGCTGAGGTTATTCATTCAAAGAATACTTCCATAGTTGTTTCGTCTTCAGAAGTTCGAGAAAGTGAAGCGCCTTTGAAGATTAAACGCCCGATGGAAGCGTTTGCTGATGGGTTAGATATCACTGCCTACCATTCCCTAATGGTTGCAGATACTGAGGTTCAGTCACCAGTTGATGCCCTAAGTAAACCTGCACTGCTTACTAGCACAGCAAGGACAAGCTTTATTACACAAAAAGCTCTGGAAGTTATGGAATCTCAGACTCACCAAAAGGAGAAGGACTTCCAACCCGTCAAGGCAGCAGATGTGAAGCTGGAAGGAAGGGTTGAATGCAGTGAACACTCTCTTGAAGTCAGTGAAACCAAGGCTCAATCTCCAGTAAGGGACCTGAAAGAAAAGAAGCCGTCTGAAGACATGGCTAGTGCGTCAATGATCCCGCAGAAATCCGTGAGGGTTTCCGAGGTCTCAGTGAACTTCAAGGAGGAAGAATTCAAAGAGATACCTAGATATCCCCACAAAGCGACAGAAGAACAAATTCCTGGCCATATTCCTCTGCACATAACACAAAACACCATTCAGGACAGCACGGAAGATTTCAAGCTTCCTGCTCCCGAGGTAGAAACAGCATCAGTAGACTTCAAAGGTTACCAAGCACCTTCTGTGATCGAGGTTCACGCCGAACAGGGCGAGGGAATCTATAAGCCTGAGGAGCTGCCTCTGACTACTGCCAAAACCGATTTCGTTGAGGGTATGAAGTCCATCGTAACTGAAGAGGTATGTGCATCGTCATCTGTCAAAGATATGCCAGTCCCTGAAATGCCAACTACCACGGAAGCAACCACAGGATTTGAGGAAAAGAAAGCTGTATCCATCCACGAAACTGATGCACATGAGAAAGAGGGTTCGTTTGTTGAATCAAAGCCTTTGTCGCTGCAGCTGCAGTCGAAGATAAATGGAGGGCTGGAACCTCTTCTTATAACCGAGGTAGAAACTGAGGAATCTACAGGTAAAGTCGCTCCAGAATCGGCGCCTACCATGGAAAGTGCGAAGATTGAACTGACCCATGCTACAAAGGTGGCGCTGTCGTCAGGTGTTTTGATAAATGAGCGGGAAGGATGGCATGAGGAGGAAAAACCTGAAACTCAAAAGGCCGAAGGTAGCATCAGCACAGGCGAAGCCATTACAGTTTCAGAAACTCTCCCGCAGTCTGTAACCGAAGAGCTCTTTATAGCCCCAGCGCCGAAGACTGAAGGAACAAGTTCACTCATTCCATCTAAAACTGCGATGGTCTCAGAAGTAGTCCTGCATGAGAAGGAAGGAATTCATAAGTCGAGCAAGTTTTCGACAATCTCATTACCGAGTCAAACGCAACCTCCTAATATACCGTTGATTGTGCAAGAAACGCGCATTGAATCTAGTACTACAGATATGGCCGCGGAAAAGCTTCAACCTTCGGAGTCGGCGTCAGTATCGCTTTTCGCTCATCAGATTGCCTCCGCCTCAGATGTTAGAGTGAGTGAGAAAGAAGGCATATACAAGCAGGTTAAGCCAGCAGAAGATCTTGCAAACGTGGAATATGAAAGTGGCAAGACTTCCATTCAGGTCAGTGAGACTAGAGCAGAATCCCCAGTGAAAGATTTTAAAGATACGAAGCCAGAGGACGCTCAGGCCAAGCCTTATATTATACCCCAGAAGGCAGTTTCCGTATCTGAAACACAGGCGAAAGATAAGGAAGGAATATTGCAGATGGAGAAACCGGCAACAGTTACGCTAAAGTCTGACATGACACAGCCCTTGCATCCAGTGACAGTATCTGAAGTAACAGCAGACTCAAGTGTACATAAACTTTCCATAGATAAAGTCTCCGAGGAACAAGCAGAGTCTAGCCACGTACCCCATCGTGCGGCAGCTGTTAGTGAAGCCATGATTCATCTAAAAGAAGAGGAATATTACGATTCAAAACCAGTTCCCGTTGCGCCGAAAGAGTTACAGACCCCTGGCCACGAGCCCGTCGTGGTCACTGAAACTCGCCCTGAATCGCCCATTACTGACCGCGAAGAAAAGGAGACACCGAAAAGTCAAGCCAAAAGTCAAGTAATCCCACAGGATACAGTACAAGTACAGGAAGTTCGGGTTCATGAATCTGAGAGCGGGTTCGAGACGATCGCACCCAAACATTCAGTTGGTGAATCACACAGAATTCCAGGACACGTTGTGGCAGTCTCCACTAATATAGAGCCTTCAGACAGTCTTCAGAAATTAGCTGAGGCTGAAAAAGTTGTAGAGAAGACTGCAAGCTTTACTGTAAACGCGCAACAAGCAGCGGAAGTGCTGCAGCACGATGTAAGCGAAGCAGGAAATATTTTGATCGAGAAAAAGCAAGAAAGTATGAAAGCACAGCCAACAGTCGAGGAAATGCAATCGTTGTCAGTGTCGGAAGTTAGTGCAGAAACAAAAGAACAAAATTACGTCGCGGATAAACCGTACGTTCACAGTGTGGAAGCCAAACCAGTCATTACCCCTCTCCACCTGGCGAATGTTGTCCATCCTGACATTGCAGAGCAGGAAGGCAACATCCCTACACTCGACATGCCCACTACCACCCACGCTAAACTTCACTTCACCCCACACACATCCAAACAAATAACTCAACAGCAACCTGATATACTTCCAGGCATATTAAGGCCAGAACAACCTGTACATGCAACCGGTAAGGTTGTAATGGAACAAGCTACACATGTCTCTGGCACTCAGGAGACTATTGTTGAGACTGTAACCGAAGAAGCAATCAAGTACACCCCACAGACTAAGCAAGCCCACCCTCTTCTAGATACACAAGAAACTATCTCTGTTACGCAAGTTTCAGTTCTTAATCAGACAGAGTCATTGGATGAGGTCACCAAACCTACTCATGCGGTTGCTCAACCAAGTCATATAACTCAACAAAGTATTCATGTTGAAGAAGCTGATTTGCGTGAATCCTCATCGTCTCTTAAATTCGATAAGACAGCTGAATTAACGGCTTCTGCAGTCCTTGACCAAAGGGAACATATTACTATATCAGAAGTCAAATCAGATGAACTTCCAGTAGATCTTAAAGAGAAGAGGGTTGAAGGTAAGGCCACGCCCGTAGTTAAACCTCATGAAACATTTACCGTCTCCTCTGTAACTGTAGCCGAAAACTATGAGGAAACTGAGCGTAGTAAACCAAAGATGGAGAAGGCGGAACCCATCGCAACACCACAACAGTGTGCTTCTATAGAAGAAACTAAAGTTCATGAAAGTTCTGGTGAGATTAAAATCAAACGTCCCACAGAAGAGAAAGCTACTACTCATGTTTCTAAACGCGAATCTGTTATGATCTCTGAAGTGAAGACAGAGGAAAAACCGGTTACTCTCAAAGAAAGAAGGCCATCTCAGGAGAGAGCAAAACCAGTGGTGTCCAAGCAGACACATGTCATTGTGTCAGAAACATCAACAGCTGAGGCTCCAGGATTTGTTCAGCACAGTAAACCCTCTGAGGACAAAGCTAAAACTGTCTTCTCTCAAAGGGAGTCAGTTATAGTTTCGGAAGTACGACCTGAAGAAGCCCCAAAGGCAGCCAAGCAAAGAACTCCGTCCCAAGAAAGAGCACAGAAAGTGCTTTCTCAGAAAGAATCTTTTGTTGTCGAGGAAGTCAAAGTGCACGAGGTGCCTAAAGACCTTCCAAAGTCTAAACCGAAAGGTGATAAAGCCAAGAAGGTGATGCCTCAACAGGAATCTATTTCTGTTCAGGAGACTAGAGTTGAGGCACATGCAGGTGATCTTTCACATATGAAACCCAAGGAAGAGAAAGCCATGCAGACACTGCTAAATCAAACTTCAGTGTCTGTATCTGAAATATCAAGCCAATTAATGCCAGTACAAATGCCTGAGTACAAGCCAGAGAAGACGCATTCGGCAAAGACCACTATAGATCACAGGGAAGTCGTCACTATTTCTGAGGTAACAGCAGACGAAGTTCCTCACATTGTTCCTCAGGAAAAGAGAAAAACTGAGACCGCTAATATGCTTCTACCAGACACAAGGGAGACGATCCAGATATCAGAGGTTTCAGCCGAAGAGACTCCACACGCTGTCGAAAAGGTAAAGACAAAAGAAGAATACGCTAGTATCGTTGTCAAGCCAACTGAATCCATCAGTGTTTCGCAGACTCAAGTCCAGGAGTCCACTGATAATGTGCGTATTTCAAAGCATAAGGAAGAAAGGGCCGACACCATTCTTCCACAACAGGATTCTATAACTGTACAAGAGGTAAGTGTAAAGGAGTCTCCACAGGAGATAAAGGATCACAAACCAAAAACAGAACAAGCTAAGTCTATTCTAACACCGCAAGAGTCTATAGCAGTTGAGGAGATATCTGTGAAGGAGAGTCCTGGATCTGTGGATGACATAAAGCCAAAGACGGGACAAGCAACATCTATAATTTCCCCGTACGAATCACTAACTGTTCAAGAAGTAACTGTAAAGGAAACTCCAAAAGATATTAGCGACAAGAAACCGAAGACGGAGACGGCAACATCAATATTGTCTGAACAGGAGTCTATCTCCGTTCAAGAAGTGTCCATCAAGGAAGCTCCAGGGTCAGTGAAAGATACAAAGCCGAAGACAGAAACGGCATCATCCGTAATTTCCCCACACGAATCACTTACTATCCAAGAGATAAGTGTGAAAGAAGCTCCAGGAGATATAAAAGATGCCAAGCCAAAAACAGAACAGGCTACCTCAGTCTTGTCTCCTCAGGAGTCCATCGCCGTGCATGAGGTGTCCGTAAAGGAAGCCCCCGGCTCGGTGAAGGATACGAGGCCAAAATCTGAACAAGCCACATCTATCATTTCGACACACGAATCACTCACTGTTCAAGAGGTTACGGTAAAGGAGGCCTCGAAGGATATAACGGATAAGAAGCCGAAGACTGAAAAAGCAACCTCTATTCTCTCCGAACAGGAGTCTGTCTCTGTCCAGGAAATATCGGTGAAGGAAGCACCTGGCTCAGTGAAAGATGCAAAGCCAAAGACAGAACAAGCAACATCTGTAATTTCCCCACACGAGTCTCTTACTGTTCAAGAGGTATCAGTGAAGGAAGCTCCATCAGATATCGCTGACAGAAAACCGAAGACAGAGAAGGCGACTTCAATTTTGTCCCAACAGGAATCCATTTCAGTTCATGAGGTATCGGTGAAAGAAGCTCCTGGCCAAGTGAAGGATACAAAGCCCAGGACAGAGCAAGCAACATCGGTGCTTTCTCCTCACGAGTCACTTACCGTTCAGGAGGTTTCGGTGAAGGAATCCCCATCAGATATAAGTGATTCAAAACCAAAAACAGATAAGGCAACATCAGTCTTGTCTCAACAGGAATCCATCTTCGTCCAGGAAGTATCTGTGAAAGAAGCTCCTGGTTCCGTGAAAGAGGATAAGCCAAAGACTGAACAAGCTACTTCTATCATAACTCCACACGAGTCTCTGACTGTTCAAGAAGTAACAGTGAAAGAAGTTCCGACAGACCTGAGAGATAAGAAGCCAAAGTCAGAAAAGGCAAGCTCGATCTTCTCCGAACAAGAGTCCATTTCTGTCCAAGAAGTATCAGTCAAGGAAGCTCCTGGATCAGTCAAAGACATCAAGCCAAAGACAGAACAAGCAACATCTATCATTTCTCCACACGAATCGCTTACTGTCCAGGAGGTGTCTGTCAAGGAGTCTCCAGAGGACATACGGGACAAAAAGCCGAAGACAGAAAAGGCAACTTCAATTCTGTCTCAACGGGAGTCCATTGCAGTCCAGGAGGTGTCTGTGAAAGAGGCTCCTGGATCGGTGGATGAAGCAAAACCAAAAACAGAACAAGCAACATCGATCATTTCTCCACATCAGTCCCTTACAGTTCAAGAGGTGACGGTAAAGGGAGCTTCGGCAGACATAAGTGACAGAAAACCGAAAGAAGAAAAGGCAACGTCCATTTTATCCGAGCAGGAGTCTATATCCGTCCATGAAGTGTCAGTTAAAGAGGCCCCTGGCTCGGTGAAGGATGCGAAGCCGAGGACAGAACAAGCAACATCTATCATTTCTCCACACGAATCACTAACTGTACAGGAGGTGTCTGTTAAAGAGTCTCCAAGAGATATCAGTGACAAAATACCAAAGACGGAGAAAGCAACCTCGATATTCTCTGAACAAGAATCAATTTCTGTTCAAGAAGTGTCAGTTAAGGAGGCTCCTGGGTCAATAAAAGATGCGAAGCCTAGGAGAGAACAGGCAACATCTATCATATCTCCACACGAATCTCTTACTGTTGAGGAAGTCTCTGTCAAGGAAGTGCCTACAGATATAAGTGACAAGAAGCCAAAGACTGAGAAGGCTACTTCGATTCTGTCTGAGCAGGAATCCATTTCTGTCCAAGAAATATCAGTGAAAGAAGCCCCAGGATCCGTGAAGGATATAAAACCAAAGACTGAGCAAGCAACGTCTATCATATCTCCACATCAGTCCCTTACCATCCAAGAGGTCACAATAAAGGGAGACTCGGCAGAAATAAGTGATAAAAAGCCTCAAACAGGCAAAGCAACCTCAATATTATCTGAACAGGAGTCTATATCTGTACATGAAGTGTCGGTGAAGGAAGCCCCTGGATCGGTGAAGGATGCAAAGCCTAAGACAGAACAAGCCACATCTATCATTTCTCCTCATGAATCACTTACTGTTCAAGAGGTTTCTGTCAAGGAGTCTCCAGGAGACATTAAGGATCGAAAGCCAAAGACGGAGAAAGCGACTTCAATATTATCTGAACAAGAATCAATTTCTGTTCAAGAGGTATCGGTGAAAGAAGCTCCTGGATCAGTGAAAGATGCAAAGCCCAAAACGGAACAGGCGACATCTGTCATCTCACCACACGAGTCACTCACAGTTCAGGAGGTATCTGTTAAGGAAGCTCCCACAGATATAAGCGAAAAAAAGCCACACAGTGAGAAGGCGACTTCGATACTGTATGATCAAATGTCAATCTCCGTCCAAGAAGTGTCAGTGAAGGAAGCCCCAGGGTCAGTGAAAGATGCAAAGCCTAAAACGGAACAGGCAACATCCGTCATCTCTCCACACGAATCACTTACTGTACAAGAAGTATCTGTGAAGGAAGCCCCAACAGACTTAAGCGACAAGAAGCCAAAGACCGAAAAAGCAACATCAGTATTGTCTGAACAAGAGTCCATTTCTGTTCAAGAAATTTCTGTGAAAGAAGCTCCTGGATCCGTGAAGGATATAAAGCCAAAGACTGAGCAAGCAACATCTATCATTTCCCCGCTTCAGTCACTAACTGTTCAAGAAGTGACTGTCAAGGGAGCTTCGGCCGATATAAGTGACAAGAAACCTAAGACTGAGAAGGCGGTTTCAATACTTTCCCAGCAAGAATCCATCGCTGTTCAAGAAGTGTCAGTGAAAGAAGCTCCTGGGTCAATAGAAGATGTTAAACCCAAGACAGAACAAGCAACATCTATTCTTTCTCAACATCAATCACTCACTGTCCAAGAGGTATCAGTGAAGGAATCTCCGGTAGATGTAACTGATAAAAAACCAAAGACTGAGAAAGCAACTTCAATCTTGTCTGAGCAGGAATCCATATCGGTCCAGGAAGTCTCTGTGAAAGAAGCCCCAGGGTCAGTGAAAGATGCAAAGCCTAAGACAGAACAAGCAACGTCAATTATTTCTCCTCATGTGTCACTTACTGTACAAGAAGTATCTGTGAAGGGAGCGTCGGCAGATTTAACCGACAAGAAACCGAAGACTGAGAAGGCGACCTCGATACTCTCTGAGCAAGAATCCATTTCCGTCCAGGAAATCTCCGTGAAGGAAGCTCCTGGATCGGTGAAAGAAGCAAAGCCTAAGACAGAACAAGCAGTGTCTGTAATATCTCCTCATGAGTCTCTTTCTGTTCAAGAAATATCTGTGAAAGAAACGCCGACGGATTTAACTGACAAGAAACCCAAAACTGATAAGGCAACTTCTATATTGTCTGAACAAGAATCCATTTCCGTCCAGGAAATATCGGTGAAGGAAGCTCCTGGATCTATGAAAGACTTGAAGCTAAAAACAGATCAAGCAACATCTAGTATATCTGAGCATCAGTCACTTACTGTTCAAGAGGTATCAGTGAAGGAAGCTCCAGTGGATATAAGTGAAGTGAAACCAAAGACTGAGAAGGCAACTTCAATCTTCTCTGAGCAGGAATCCATCTCTGTCCAAGAAATATCAGTGAAGGAATCTCCTGGATCGATGAAAGATGCCAAGCCAAAAACAGAACAAGCAAAATCTGTTATATCTCCGCATGAGTCACTCACGGTTGAAGAAATATCTGTTAAAGAAGTGCCAACAGACATAACAGACAAAGCACCAAAGACTGAGAAAGCAACTTCAATACTTTCCGAACAGGAATCTATTTCTGTACAGGAGATTAATATCAAGGAGGCGCCTGGATCAGTGGTTGATGCAAAGCCCAGAACAGAGCAAGCCACATCCATCATATCTCCCCACCAGTCCCTTACTGTCGAAGAGGTTACGGTGAAGGAAACTTCAGGTGATATAAGTGACAAAAAGCCAAAGACAGATCACGCAACCTCGATACTGTCTCCTCAGGAATCCATTACTGTCCAAGAGATTTCCGTGAAAGAAGCTCCTGGGTCAGTGAAAGATGCTAAACCCAAAACAGAACAAGCAACATCAATTATCTCTGAACAACAGTCACTCACCGTTCAAGAGGTATCGGTGAAAGAAGAACCGACAGACATAAGTGATAAGAAGCCGAAGACGGAGAAGGCAACATCAATTTTGTCTGAACAGGAGTCCATTTCTGTCCAGGAAATTTCGGTGAAGGAGGCTCCAGGGTCGATGGAGGAGGCGAAACCAAAGACAGAGCAAGCAAGGTCTGTGATTTCTCCACTCAAATCACTTACTGTTGAGGAGGTAGCAGTAAAGGAAGTTCCTAAAGATATAGTGGATAAAAAACCAAAAACTGAGAAGGCAGTATCAGTATTTTCTGAGCAAGAATCCATTTCAGTTCAAGAGGTGTTGGTGAAAGATGAACCTGGAACCATGAAGGATTTGAAACTCGACACCGAAAAAGCTTCATCAGTAATTGCGCCTCACCAGTCGGTTACCATCGAGGAGGTAACGGTAAAGGAGACCCCGAAAGATTTAACCGAACAGAAACCCAAATCAGAAACTGCAAAATCCATTCTGTCACCACAAGATTCCATATCTGTGGAAGAGATCTCGGTGAAAGATGCTCCAGGACAAATCAAAGACTTGAAACCAAAGTCTGAAACAGCTCATCCTGTTGTTAGTCCTCAGGAATCTCTTTCAGTTAGCGAAGTCCAAATCGAAGGTCAGACTCAAGAGATGGTTACTCCAAAACAAGTAAGTGAAAAAGCAAATGTTAGTCTATCAAGAAAAGACTCTCTTCAGGTCCTGGAAGTGGCCCCAGAACTAGCACCAGATACAATCCCCGAAACCAAGAGGGTTGAGGATAAGGCCAAGGTTACCGTTACGGAAGACCTTAAGCGTGCAGATCAAGAGGATGTTATTGTTTTGAGAGGACCTACAAAAGAAAAGAAAGTCGTGGAAGTTGTCGAAGAATCGGATGAAGAAGTTCCTAAGAAAGTGGAGGAAAAGGTTGTTGAAGAGGAGGTTATTGAAGAAAAGATTAAACTAAAACCTAAGAAGAAAAAGGAGGTGAAGGAAGAAGAGGTTTCCGAGGAAGTCACGATTAAGAAACCAGAAGAGGTCGAAGAAGTGACTGAGGAAGTACTGATCAAAAAGCCAAAGAAAAAGCCTGAACCAAAGACAGAAGAAGTTGCTGAGGAAGTCACACTCAAAAAGCCTGTTGAGGAAGTTGAAGAAGAAGTGACTGAGGAAGTACAGATCAAAATTAAACCAAAGAAGAAACCTGAGCCTGAGAAAGAGGAAGTTACTGAGGAAGTCACACTCAAGAAGCCTGTTGAGGAAGTTGAAGAAGGAGTGACTGAGGAAGTACAGATCAAAATTAAACCAAAGAAGAAACCTGAGCCTAAGAAAGAGGAAGTTACTGAGGAAGTCACACTCAAGAAACCTGTGGAAGAAGTTGAAGAAGAAGTCACTGAGGAAGTGCAAATAAAGAGGAAGCCAAAGAAGAAACCTGAACCTAAAATAGAAGAGGTTACTGAGGAAGTCACTATTAAGAAACCAGAGGAAAAAGTGGAAGAAGTGACTGAGGAAGTGCAAATCAAGAGACCGAAAAAGAAACCTGAGCCCAAGACAGAAGAGATCACTGAGGAATTCATAGTCAAGAAACCAGAAGAGAAAGTTGAAGAAGAAGTCACTGAGGAAGTACATATCAAAATGAAGCCCAAGAAGAAACCTGAGTTTAAGACAGAAGAAGTTACCGAGGAGGTCACCATTAAGAAACCAGAAGAGACAGTTGAAGAAGTGCAAATTAAGAGGAAGCCAAAGAAGAAACCTGAGCTTAAAACAGAGGAGGTTTCTGAAGAAGTCACAATCAAGAAACCTGAGGAGAAAGTTGAAGAAGAAGTCACTGAGGAAGTTCATATCAAAATGAAGCCAAAGAAGAAACCTGAGCCTCAGCAAGAAGAAGTTACTGAGGAAGTTACAATTAAGAAACCTGAGGAGAAAGTCGAGGAAGAAGTTACTGAGGAAGTACAAATTAAGAGAAAACCAAAGAAGAAACCTGAATTCAAGACAGAGGAGGTTACTGAGGAAGTCACTCTTAAGAAACCGGAGAAACCGGAGGAGAAGGTTGTAGAAGAAGTGTCCGAAAAGGTAACCATCAAGAAACCAAAGGAAAGGGTTACTGAGGAAGTTACTGAGGAAGTAACTCTCAAGAAACCAGAGGAGAAGGTTGTTGAAGAAGTAACTGAGGAAGTTCAGATTAAGATGAAGCCAAAGAAGAAACCTGAATTTAAGACAGAAGAAGTTACTGAGGAGATCACAATAAAAAAACCAGAAGAAGAGGTTGAAGAAGTAACTGAAGAGGTTCAGATTAAGAGGAAGCCAAGAAAGAAACCTGAATACAAGACCGAAGAAGTTACTGAGGAAGTCACAATCAGGAAGCCAGAGGAGAAGGTGGTTGAAGAAGTCACGGAGGAGGTGACACTCAGGAAGCCAAAACAGAAGGCTGTTGAAGAGGTCAGTGAGGAAGTGACTTTGAAGAAACCACAGGAGAAGGTTGTTGAGGAAGTTACTGAAGAGGTTCAGATCAAGATGAAGCCAAAGAAGAAACCTGAATTCAGAACTGAAGAAGTCACTGAGGAAGTCACCATCAAGAGACCAGAAGAGACGGTCGAGGAAGATGTTACTGAGGAAGTACAGTTTAAACTCAGACCCAAAAAGAAACGTGAACCAAAATATGAAGAAGTCTCTGAAGAGGTGACAATTTCCAGGAAACGTGAGGACAGAGTGGAGGAAATCACTGAAGATGTGCATATCACAATGAAGCCAAAGCCTGAGCCTCAGGAGAAGTTCGAAGATGTCTCGGAAGAAGTGACCATAAAACGAAAAGAAGTTCCTGAACAAGTGACTGAGGAGATTACTGAAGATGTACAGGTGCAGCTTAAGCCGAGGAAGAGACCCGAATATAGAAAGGAGGAAGTGACTGAAGAGGTCACAGTGGTCAAGAAGGAGGAGCCAACTGAGGAAATAGTAGAGGAAACTGCAGAAACTGTCCAAATCAAGAGAAAGCCCAGGAGAAGAGTTACCACCCAGGAAGAAGAAACCACAGAAGTCACTTTACAGAAACCGAAGGAGAAGGATCAGCCTGTTGAGGAAGTGACTGAGGAGTTTAGAGTCAGAAGACCAAAGAAGAAGCCTGAGGAACCTGCGGAAGAGGTATATGAAGAGGTCACAATTAAGAGAGAGGCCCCTGAGCCAGAGGAAATTACAGAAGAGGTCAGCATCAGGAGGAGACCGAGGGGCAAGAAGTCATTTGTGACTGAGGAGATCAGTGAAGAATTTACCTTGAGAAAGCCAGAGGAGGAGCCGACAGATGAAGGACCCAGTGAAGTAAGAGAAGATGTCGTTATAAAGAGAAAACCGAAGCCCTTCGTCAGGGAGAAGCAAGAGATATCCGAAGAGGTTGAGATGAAGTTAACGAAGCCAAAGGACTTCACTCATGAGGAGACAACCGAAGATGTGCAAATAAAGATGAAGAAACCGAAGAAGAAGTATTCAGTGACGGAGGAAACCATTGAGTCTAAGATGGTGATCCAGGAGTCAGACGAAGAACCCGAGGTTGTCTACGAGGAGCTGGAAGACGTGGTGGTCTTGCAGAAGTTCGTTACGGACGACAGCGAAGTCGCGGAGGAAGTCGTCCAATTCCAGAGGAGGAAGCCCAGGAGGTCTTTGGTAATGACACATGAGGATGACCAGACGTTGATAATAAAGAAGCATCTCATTGATGAAACTGACACCGGACCGAAATCTCCCGAAGAGATTAGGGAATCCTTCCGGGTGAAACTGCCGAAGAAGAAGAAGAAGTATATGGTTGAGGAGGAGGAGGAGGTCGAGGTAGGTGTAAGGCTTAGGAAAGAACCTGTGTTTGAGGTTGGGGAAGATGTGGAAGAGAGCTTCAAAATAAGATCAATGGAACCCGAAGAGGAGGAGTTCGAGGAATATGAGGATCGCGATGTTGAAGGTAAATTCACCTTTGGCCTGCCAAAGAAACAGATACAGAAGCGGACTGAGGAAATAGAAACTACCCAAAAGATCAAGCTTCCTCCCCTACCCAAACAACCTCCCGTCTTCGTCCAAGGTTAGACATCCTGCAGGAGTCCTGTACTGCTCCCAAGGAGTAGTCTGTCACTGCTCCTAATATACTCACCCTCCAATTAATCCCAATTGACTCTCTTTATTTCCATTTACAGTTTGCCTTTTTATTTAATTTGCCCATGCAATTTCCTCCTCTTCTTTACCATAGAATATTACCTAACATATGCATAACACACTACAAAATTATCAA
>JAUTYZ010496039.1:0-14938 GCA_032273725.1 Panulirus interruptus | reverse complement strand
GCATTGTTTGGATGTGCTGGAGACTGGGGAAACACATATCCTTGGGTAGGGTGTATGGAGTGAATATGGAAATGATGAATGCAAGTTGTGGGAGGACATGGAAGGAGGAGTGGTATGGATGGGAATGAATGAAAATTATCAGGGAGAAGGGGAAGAAGGCTGTGCAATTGTGCTATCACCAAGAGTATGGGAGGGTGTTGCAGAGCATAGATGGAATGGATCAAGGTTAGTGTGGGTGAAAGGAAATCTTCAAATTGTGAAATATGCATGGGTATGTGCATATGTGCCTGTGAGTATGAAGACTGAGTGAGGTAAGGATGAAATGAAAAGTTTCTCGAGAAATATGTATGGTTGTATAAATGAGTTTATGGAGAGGAAGGTGATTGTAATGGGTGATATGAATGTGGAGGTGAGATGTGATGAAATTGACGAGATTGTCGGTAAATGGGGGGCTCCCTGAATGCCTGAAGTAAATGAAAATTGGAGTTATCTTGTGGATGTCTGTACTGAGAGGGATATATTCCTTGTGAACACATTTTTTTCAGCATAGCATGATTCACAGATATACTTGGATGAGAAATGATGGAAGAGAAGAACAAAAGGGTTTGATTGATAATGTGGCAGTGGATGAAAGGCTGAGAGAGGTTGTGCTGGATGCTAGAGTTGTGAGAGTATTCTTTGAAGATTCTGACCATTTTGCAGTCTTGTAGAGGTGCAAATCAGGGAGAATTGGAGGCATGGCATAAAGAAGAATGGAGTAGTAAAAGTGTTGGCAAGGAAGAAGGTGAATCAGAAAGAATGCAGGGAGGAGTGTGAAAGAAGGGTGAACGAAAGTTTAGATAGGATTGCAGTAAATATAGGGATGTAGTCACGTGTGAATGAGGTGTTTAAAATGTTCAGAGGAAGACTGTTAAAGGCTGTAGAATTAATAGCTGGAAGGAGGTTGATGAAATTATAGAGTACTTACCTCTGAGTTCTTGCTGTGAGATTTTTTCCAGAATGTTAGAGCCAACATGAAGCACTGATAGAGTTAATAGAGAAAGTCCTGAGGAGGGCAACAAAGAAGGTACTAGAATAAAGAGAGCTGAGTTACCGGGAGTGGCTAGAGGCTTTATATATGCCCACCTTGAAAGAGAGTGAGGGGTGACCTGATCATGATTTTAAGTTTTTAAAACAGATCAATGGCATGGACAGTAATCAGTTTTTCAAGAAATGTAGGGATAGAGGAACCAGGGGACATAACATGAAATTAATTAAGAAACCTGTCAAAAAAAAATGGGGATGGAGAAAAGAAAACTTTGAGCGCATTCCCTGCGTGTCGTAGAAGGCGACTAAGAGGGACGGGAGTTAGGGGCTAGAAACCCTCCCCTTATAGTCTTTCATCTTCTGAAAGATGAAACAGAAGGAGGAGCCAAGCAAGGAGTGCTCATCCTCCTGGAAGGCTTAGGCTGGGATGTCTGAATGCATTTGGAATAAACCAAGATGAGAAGAAGAGAGAGATAGGTAGTATGTTTAAGTTGAGGAATGTGGATGATCTATCTCTGGGTGAAATGAAGCTCAAGGGCAAGGGGAAACAATGTTGTGGTAAAATCAGGTGTTAGTGTGAGGGCTAGAGTGAGAGTTAAGGAAAGGGTAGCACTTCTGCTGAAGAGGAATTGTCAGAAATTGTGAAAGAGTTTCAGGAAGTGAGCTCCAGCCTGATTTGGGCAAAAATGAAAGTGTATTATGAGATATGGGTGATTAGTGCCTGTGTAACTGGCTGCAAAAAGGATGAAAAAGAGAAACAAATGTTCTGGAAGCAGCTGAGTGAGTGTGTCAGAAGGTTTGATGCAAGAGATCAGGTGTAAGTGATGGATTATTTGAAGACAAAGTTGAGTAATGTGGCAGTTGATGGTATAATTGGGTGGCATAGGGTATTCAATGATGTGAATGGAAATGGTGAACAACTTGTGGAGTTAAGTGCTGAAAAAGGACATGAGACTGGGAATATCTGGTTTAAACTGAGGGACATACATAAGTAGATGTGGAGGAGGAGTGTTGGTAAGCAAGCTTTATTTGATTACATACTAATTGATAAGCATGGAAAAGAGAGATACTTGGATGTGAATGTTTTGAGAGGGGTAGATTGTGGATGTCGTATTATTACTTAGTGGAAGCGAGAGTCAAGATTTGCAGAGGCTCTCAGAAAAGAGGAAATGAGGTAGGTTAAAAAAGAGTGGTGAAAGTAAATAAGCTTGGAAGAGAGGCTTGTGTGAAAATATACTTGGAGAGATTGAGTGCAGAATGGCAAAAGATGTGAATGGATGAACTGAGGGTAGTGGGTGAGGAATCAGTGTTGTTTAAGGAAGCAGTACTGGTATTTGCTAGAGAAGTGTGTGGCATGTGAAAAGTAGAAGGTGGGCAGGTGAGAAAGGGTAGTGAGTAGTGGGATGATGAAGTCAAGTTACAAGTGAAAAAGAAAAGAGAGCTGGGTGGGCATTATTTACAGGCAAGGAGTCTGAGTGAGTGGAAGATGTACAAGAGAAAGCAGCAGGAGGTAAAAAGGAAGATGCAGAAGCTGAAAAATCAGTTAGGGTGAGTGAGTATCGGCAAACTTCTTGGAGAATAAGAAAATGTTTGGGAAGGAGGTTAACAGCATGAGAAAAATCTATCTATCTATCTATATCTCTGACACCTGTTCCCACCTGGAACTCCCTCGAAGGGATGGCCACGATAATGGAGTCTCCATAACTAGTGAACTCCAGTGCCGCTTCTTAGCCGTTAGTGCCTCACCTTTAACAGGCCACTGGCAGAGGGCAACTCTAGCACAGTGTTTTGCAGAGACTCCTACCTAATGTTCCTACTGACTACTTATACCTAATGTTCCTACATACTACTTCTGCCAAATGTTTGTACGTAATGCTCTTGCCTAAATGTTCCTAGATACTGCTTCTATCTATGAGAAAAACAAAAGAACAAATGAGAACATTGGTGAAGGGGGCAAATGGGGAAGTTGTAACAGGCAGAGATGAGGTGAAGAGGAGATGGAGTGAGCACTTTGAAGGATAGTTGAATGTGTATGATGACAGGGTGATGGATGTTGGGGTATTTGGGTCATAGAGGTGTGTGAAGTGAGAGAGTCATGGCAAGTGGTGTGATGAAAAGGAAAGAGGTTTGAAAGCCTTGCATAAGGTGAAATGTGGCAAGGTGGCAAGATTTTGATGGCATTGCAGTTGAATTTCTTTAGAAAGATGACTGTGTTGTTGATTGGTTAGAACTGTATGAGAGAGTCGAAGAGGATGCACTAGAATGTTTTAGACATAAGGAGTTGATTCATTAGAGCTGTATGAGAGAGTTGAAAAGGGTGTGCTAGAATCATTTAGACATATGGAGAGGATGTTTCCTGTCAGAAGTAGAGAGAACAAGGAAAAAGGGAAAACCAAGGGGGAGGTGGAAGGATGGAGTGAAAGATGCTTCAAAGGCTTGGGGTCAGAACATGTAAGAAGTTGCAAGATGTGCAAGGGATAGAGATAATTGGGGCGATGTGATACACAGGGTACTACGTGCTGTCGTTAGGATGAACCAGGGCATATGGCACTCAGGGGAAACCACGAAATGTCTGTAAGGCCTGGTTGTAATTACCTATTTGTAATTCCCAATTTGTACTGTATGGGGAGGGTCTTACACTTGTGGGGCCCCCATCTCTTGAACATTCTCTACTCCCATATAATCTATTAAACTTGTGTGTGCTGTCTGCATTAACTTTGTCCTCAGTCATTTTTATTCCATTCATCCACCACCATTATACTATAAAGAAAAAGAGTTAGGGATGATGTCGATTCCCAAGTCCTTCTCACACACAGAATCCTGAAGCTTATATTCTGCTAGATGATGATTATATTGAGGCCATCTTTTGCTTTTTCCCATCCTCATTACTTTCATTAGCGTGATTTGAATTTCATCACCCATGTTTCAGACTAACTTTGGAGTCTGGTTAAGTTCCATTGTAAGCTGATGCTGTCCCTCTCGCTTTTCACATCCCTCATGACCTTTGTATCATTCACAAACATGTTCAAATAGGATTCCATACTTCAGGCAAGTCATTAATATAGATGAAGAAGAATAATGGTCTCAAATTTCCCTGGCTCATGACATGGGCAAAACATGCCTCAGTCAGGGCTATCTCAGGTGAAAGAAAAAAGTTTTAAAGTAGAAATTAATCAGGACTCTGCAAGTGTTTGTAGACCTGACTGTTAAGGAAGAAAGGTTATATGAAGAGTGAAAGACAAAAGAAGGAAGAAAATTTCCACGGCTTGTCTGTATGAAGAAATAATGAGGCATCTTAATAGCCAATCCTTGAGTGGCTGGTCTCCAAACAGAAGCTGTGGAAAGCAGCAGCCAAATATGTGCCACGGGTCCAAAGCTTGGGGATGGGCACTCGTGCAAACAGTTCATGAGAACAGTGGCCAAAATTATACCTTTAAACTGGAGCAATATTGGTAACATCTCAGTGTATGAAAAGGGAAGGTTGAAGAGAAGTGATACCAGGAGAATTAATAGGACAGAAGGCTCTTAATTCAACTCTAGTTAACAGAGAGGTGGAGGATGAGCCACCCCAGATGTGTAAACAGTATTTCATACTTGGGCAAATAAAACAGTGTAGATGTGAAACAGCTTTTAGTATTCTGTTAATATCTTTTCTAGACCTCTCGATTATTTCCAAAAACTCCTCCCCATTCCATCTCACTGGTGTTGGGGCTATTCTTCCACTGTGAAAACACAATTGAACTTGTTCTGTTCCTGTCATATGCTTACATCAGCCTCAACAGTTTTCCTTCTGAACCCCCTAGCTCCTTAACTGACAAATGACTCTTGATGAATTTATGGAAGAGTTTTGGATTTTCAGCCGCCTTGTCCACAATATTATTTTCAAAGTTTCTTTCTCCCTCCTTTCCTACCCTGCTATACATGTTCCAAGCTTTCTTATACTTTGCAAATGCTGGCTGGCTGGAGTGCCATCTATATATTTGCCACTGCTCATCTTGAAGCTCCTTTGTGCTGCAACATCTTTTATTAAACCATTCCTTTCTCTTCCATATCATTCCCTCTGTATTTAAGGCTTGAGGTAAATTTCAATGATCATTCCAAGCTTTCTTATACTTTGCAAATGTTGGCTGGCTGGAGTGCCATCCATATATTTGCCACTGCACATCTTGAAGCTCCTTTGTGCTATGACATCTGCGCCATGTGGTAGGTCCAGGGGAAGGAAACTAGCCGGGTAACTTGAGTGGTATCTTTATAAGACAGTGTACACAACTTTCCTAAACGAGACCTCGTCCCCGACTGCCCGCCCTGCCTGGCTCCAGTTCCACGCAGCAGCCAGCCTATGCCCAATGTCTCGTACACACATCCCACAACATCTTTAATTAAACCAGTCCTTCCTCTTTCTTATCATTCCCTCAGTAATTTCGGCTTGAATTACCCATGCCTCCACTCCTTCAATGTAAATTTCACTGAACATCTCACCACAAAGCCCTAGTTCCTGGTTACTGAACTCTGTTACCCAGGGTATGTTACCATAGAAATTAATGAGGCTTGTATAGTTTCCACAGTTATGTCTCCTCTGTATGTCCTGTCTCACCTCTGCTCTTTTAATTTCCTCTTTTACTGCATAGGCAAACTTCAGCATTACATGATCACTTCTTAATATCCATGCTGGTATGTGTGAAGATAAGATCTAACTGGTGTAACAGTCCCTCCCATCCTAAAGCTCTCCTTGACATGTTAGTATAGGAAATTTTCCTGCATACATGACTCTCTATCACTATGAGAATCCAAATGTCGTAAGTTTGCCTCTCTATATTTTAAATCCCCCATTATCATTACCATCTCTTAAAAAGTGAGTGATTCATCTTTATGTAACATCCTGATTATTCCTTCATTGTTAATATTGTATATTTGTTCCAGATCATTGCACTTCTTTGGAGTATCATATAATGATATTACCACTATGCTCCTCTTCCCAACAGGTACACTTCCCATTATGTATTGTCTGAATGGGCCATCTTCCACTATTTTTTGAAACTTCAGGATATCTTTCATTAAGAGGGTTGATCCTTCCTCTTCTTTGCCTTCACTTTCTGTCCTTGTTATACTGTACCCCCTGGGTAGAACAGGTGTGAACTTATCTCTTTGGTAAGCTTTGTTTCCACTATTCCAACAATGTCAGGTGCACTTTCCCTTATACGATACTTGAATTCCAGCTCTTTACCACTAACTATTAATCCATCAGCATTTGAATACATTGTTTTCAATCTGATATTACCCTCCCCTAATTTTTCTGCAGTGCTAACAGGGCTGCTTCATCCTCATGCCACATATGGCATCTCCAGTTTTTTGTCTTCTGACTGTACTCTTTACTTTTCTCCCTCTCTTCCTTTGATATGTTATATTTGATGAATATCCCACTGAATTCCACCATGCTTTTCTAGGTACTTCTTGGCTTGATGACTCTAAGTCAAATGTAACCATACCTAGATGCCCCCTTACATCTTGGTTATAACCACCAATTCCTCTCCTTTCCTTTATCATAGAAATTGCATGTGGCAGTCCTAGAGCCTTCAGCAGTCTTTTGATATGTATATCCTCCTTTTTCTCCATTCTATCATATTTGGTGTATGATCATCTTCCAAGCCAAAATAATTAGTGATTTACATCTATCAGCCTCCTGCTTTATTACTTTCTAAGTTAGGTGCCGCCCACTTTTCATCTAGATTCCTCAATGTAGAAGTGTCAACCCATTGCCTCTAACTTTCTATATAATCTCTCGTATAGCTAGCAAGCACTGGTCTTGTATAATCTGTACTTTTCTAAACCTTTCGTCAACCAGCCCATGTTCTTCCTTGATTGCTTCGTCTCTAACTGTTGCATTTAATTTTTTGTGTACTTCTGTTTGTGTAACCCTGGGTCTGTGTTCCTCTCCATCACTCTTCATGCTCTGTTGATTTGTTGCAAAATTGCTACTTCAATACTTCTCTGCCCTATAATATCATCAGTCTCTGTATGTGTGTTAATCCTTTTCTCTAACTGAACAGCTGTCAATACTGTTTCAGTAGATTCTGTGTGGTTTGCCCTTTTTTTTTATCTGAACGGCTACCAGTATTGCTTGCATTTCCCTGCCCAAAACTGTCTTCAGTAGATTTGTATGCATTTAAGTCCTTTCCTCTGATTGAACAGCCTCTTGTACATCCAGAGAAGACGCATCTGACTTTGTTCGCTTTTTCATGGCTTTCCCCTCTTTCCTCTGCTTTTGTATCTCCTGAATCCTCTCCACTAATCTGTATTTCTGGTCCACTGTCATGACTTCTTTCATGATCCTTGAAATGCTTCCTCATTTTTTTGAACTCTAGCTCTAGTTGTGTTACTATTTTGTCTTGTTCCTTAACAAGTTCCCACAACATTATCAAGCATTTGTTCTCAGGTGTTTTCATCTCTAGTCTCCTATTTGCTTTCATCTGTAGCCTCCTTTTTTGCAGATCTGGTTTTATATATTCCTGTAACTGAGTCCATAGTAACCATTCCTCCTGGCTCAGTCATTGTTAGATGTCAGGGTAGCCATTCCTCCTGGCTCAGTCTTTGCTAGATGTCAGAAATTATCCCCAAAATTAATACTAGTAACTGTGATGGAGCTTGTTAGAGCAAATTTTGCTAGAAACATGAGGAGAATTTAGACCTTTAACTGACAAAGAGTGTTGCCTTGCTGTTAAATCAAAAACAGAAATTTTACTCCCCTTTGGTGAGCTGCACTATTATACATCAACTTAAAGCATTTATACACTTCACAAGAAGGAAGAAAAGATGTTGATGATATTGATTCACAGAAGTTGGCAACTTTCTTTCATTCGATTTGAACCTAGGAAGCTTTCGCTCCTAAACCCTATTTAAACCCAAAAAAGTGACTCACTCAAACTGAATATCTAATGCATATACCACTCAGGGGCCCTTTCAGATTCTATTCTCCCCTCTTACTTATACATAATAGGCTTCATGAGCTGTAGATCCTCGAATATCTTGAAAGAAATAGGGATCACAGCCAGGACCTCTTCCTACAACCACTGTGTGAATGTGTTACAGCATAAATTCTTACACTGCATATTATGATATCTTAGTGTTCATGATTACCTAAACTATTGTAAAATTAGCATTAATCATTATTTTGTAGGCAAAGTGAATGGCATTTAACTCACCCAGTTGATGTATGTTTATCTTGTGTTTTTCATGTATCATTTTGTGACTTTTTCCTTTTGATGTTGCATAAGCACATAAAGTGCATATCATGATGTCTTTGTGTACTTAACTGACCCAAATTGCCATAAAAGAAGTTTAGATCATTGCTGTGTAGGAGGCATGAGTGGGCCAGCTAACTCTTGTTTTCCTTCCTGATTCTCAAAGTTGCTCCTAGATGGCATCTTACAGGGTTTAAAACCTCGGCACCCAGAGGTAAATTGTTATGATCTATTCCATATTTCCAGAACATGTTAGAAAGAGGCATAAACTTTACTGTAGTGCTGGGGAATTGATTTGATGCTACCAACAAGCCATGTGGATGTGGGCTTATCTTCACCCTCTCAGGTCATGAGATGTAACGGGGAATCTTATGGACCATTGGTTGGTCTGAAATGGAAAGCTTTTGTTGCCCCATTGTCCAGTGGTAGTATACCGGCCTACCACGTGGTAGGACACGGGTTTGAATCCTTGGTGCCTAGAGGTAAATTGTTATAATTAATTCCTTGTTTTCAGTACATGTTAAAGAGATAACTTTATTATAGTGCTGGGGGATTGCTTTGATGCTACCTACATCCTGTGTGGGTGCAGGTGTTCCTTTGCCCTCTCAGAGTCACGAGATGTGACAGGGGATCCCATGAACCATTGGTTGGTCTGAGATGGAAAGCTTTTGTCACTTTGTGGTCAAATGATAGCATGCTGGCCCATCACGAGGTAGGACTAGGATTTGAATCCTCAGTGCCCAGAGGTATATCATTATCATCTTGTAAATTCATATTAGTCACAGACAGTAAAGAGACTGAGTTGTCACAACAATAAGGACTATAAAGCTACCAGTTGATACAGACATTTATGTTTCGCTTTTATCATGCTGTTATTTTATACCTGTAAAGACTCTACTTTCCTGAAACTGCCAATAATGTACTGTAATATTAAGTCCTACATGTAACTTTCAGGACCGTAAGCGTGAGACATGGACCCATCGACGACTGGAGAACTTAAAGGATGTTATGAGTTATTTCAGCATCATAAAAATGAATAAGGAATTGGAACATGGCAAACATTTCTTCTTACCCACGGGTTTAGCAGCTTTTACACCTCTCATATTTAAGGCAAGTCATATCTACTTGAAATTGTAACTTTTTTTGTTTATGAAGGAAGCTTATGTGTGTGTTGATTTAAATCCCATTGCTGTTCAGGTACGTTTGCCAGTATAATGAATGGTAAGGTAATGATTTGAAAACCTTCTGTTATAGAGGTTAAGTAGTGCTGCATGTCGAGAGGTTCTTGTTTATGATACATGGCCTGCCCTAATGTATATTGTTGGCATTTAATTAGGTTATGTATTGTAGATTCTTACTTTTTTAGAGGTTTTCTGCTTAGTAGAAGGGTAGATTCATTTTTGCAGTATGAGACATGCTGATATAGAGATATAATGCATGCCTGTGAAGTGAAAGGTAGTTTGTTTTGTGATACGAATCTTTCAGTTGTGAAGATATAATACTGTTGTCTGTTAAATGACTGACAAGTTAATGTTTAATCTGAGCCATTCTGAAATATAGGTACTGTTCTTCTACCTGCTGAATGAAGAATAGGATCATGTTGTTATGTGATCTTTTATTGTAAGGAGATAAATTACTTTACCTGTTGACTAAATGGTTGCTTCTTGTGATTGCGGAAATATTGCTATTTGTTTTACCCACTGATCTTTCTTGGAAATTCCAAATCACTGAAAATAGCTGAATCAGCCTCCACAAAACTGTGGATTCTGTTCAGTTCTCAGTTGTGTTTCTTTTCAAAGCAGCTGCTTGTGCTGTACAGAGGATTAATCAGTTCCTGTATGGAGTCCTGTTTAAGATCTGGAAAAGGATATTCTTTCACTCTTTCCCTTCACCTAGGTCTACTCAAAAGCAGTGTTTGGGATCAACTCTCAGTCTAATTCTGACCTTGAACCCATTTATCTTCGCTTCTAGCCAGGGCTGGCTACATAATTTTATGAGACGTGTTGGCCTGAGAAACATGACCGTCAGGTGAGGCTGCAACAGCTGCAGTAAAGGCTGCAGAAAGCATGAAAGTGGAACTTCAGAAATTTATAGAGTAGAAAGGTTGCACATCAGATCAGATATGGTTCAGTATCGGATCTAAAATCAATAGTAACCATATTTTGATATTTTGCTAGTGTGTCTTGCATTTCTTACCGTTTTGTGAGTTGTTTCTAAAGCTTCCTCTGATGCCTGACCTACTGGAAAATATAGTGTTTAGCCATCTTTTGCATAAGCTTTGCATTTATCAATGTCTATTTCATGGCCACAATTAATTGTAATGAGGATTACATAGAACCTAGGAATAAAATTTTCATCTAGCCCTGATATCTTTGACACTGTTTTACTGTCACTAGAAAAACCTTCTTGCTGTGTTGATATGGTTACTTTACCCACTCCTGTGTGTTGGTTTGTCAACATTTATTCCCATTTGGGCTTTTAATTCAATCTGACTTTATTTCTTTTCCTGATTAACAATGCTTTTGTTTTCACCAGTGCTTTTGTTTTCAACACTTTTCACCATACATTTTTTTATTTTTCATGCAGTAAACAGTGTGGAAGAAACTGTCCATTCAATTTATAAGGAGGTGGAGAGGGGATAATCTGTATGACAGTGCTTCTTTAGCAACATTTTTACTCTCAATTTCTTTAAGGTTGTTCATTCCCAAGGAATTTGTTTTTAGGTGACACAAGTAACACAAAGTAGCAGAGGGGTATTAGTCACAGCCTGACACACTTTCCCATCATCCATTATTTTTATGTATTTACGGTTGATTTCAGCTGTTTCACAAACTGTGGGTATGAGACCTTCAATTGCTTTCTTTTGTTTTAACATTTCTAACCTTATGTGTTCAGGTGAAAAAAGTTTCCTTAGAGAAGGTTAACGTAACAGGCCTACTGAATACAGATGAAAATAAGTTACATAGATAATAAGATAATGGAAATATGGGTGGTACAGTAGAACGTTTGCAATTCAGGTAGACAAGGTGAAGAGAGTGTTCGTATTTTGGATAAAAACAATCACCTTCTTTTCGGTGTGTGGTATGGTGAATTGTATTTTATTTATATCGGTATGATTTTATATATAGTTCTCTTCAATACATTCTTACTTAGTGCTGAACTAATAAAAAAATTCTAAATAATCAGAAAGAATATATAACAAAACCTTGTGTAGCCTATCCCAGAGTCCTGAAGAAATGTGGATGTGATAAATAGGCAGATACCTGTCTGCTATTTTCTATAAGCCTTGTTGAGTGTTATTTGGAAGATTATTTCCATTGTTTACATAATGTTTTTTTAGTATTTTTTTGGCCTATGGTCCCTAACCCCTTATTTCCATGGAAATGGATGTCCCTATATAGTGTGATTTGATACTGCACAAACTTTTTTGGTACCTTTCTCGTGCTGTATCGCAGCACTACTGTATCTCACTGAGGGGTTAAGTGCTAAGAGTCACCATATGATAATCTGAACAGTAGATGTCAGGAATCATCATATAAGCCTTAGATTTTGTAGGCTTATTTTGAACAACCTACCAATATTTTGATGCATATCTGCAATGTATCTATTGCTTATTACAGAAAGTGCCACTCTGTGGAGTAATTCTGGTGTATGTGTATATACAAAGAATACAAAGGAATTCAAACAGCAACAGACCATTAGGTCCTTTTGAGGCTGTTTGTGATAGTGGAAGATATCTGAAACTCACAGTTTAATGTGGTAAAAGTTAAAAAGTATAAAGATAATTCAAAGAGAATAACGTGCAAATTGTCATTGTGGCTGAGGAGGCACAAATAATGTAAGTTTTGGACTTGATGTGAAACATTTATCAAGTCTGTTTGTAAACATATTTATAGTTCTGCTTTCAACCACTCTAATTGGCAAATTGTCCCATATGTTAACAATCTTGTTGAAGAAAAAGTACTTCGCCTCATTTGAGGTAAAATGTTTGCCCATGAGTTTGTATCCATTACTGCAAGTGAAATTAGATGAATCAAGTCATAAGGAACCTGATAGATCAAGATTACCAAAGTCTTTGATAAATATGAATACTTGTATAAGATAACCTCTTAGCCTTCTCTTTTCTGAGCTAAATAGATTCACTTCATTTAATCTGCTCTCATAGGATTTGTTTCTCAGCCTGGGAATCATCTTGGTAGCTTGACGCTGCACTCTCTCCATTCTCTCTATTTCTTTTTTTTTAGGAAGGATGGCCAAAACTGAATGCAGCACTCAAGATGGGGGACGAACCTATGAATTGTAGAGTAAGGGTGATTTCCTTGGATTTAAATTTGAAGGCCCAATATATGAATCCAAGAATTTTATTCACTCTTTCTACTGCGTCTGTGCACTGCTTACTTGGTTTCAGGTCATCAGAGATTATTGAACCCAAGTCTTTTTCCTCATTTACCTCTTGCAGTTCAACAGAATTCATATTGTAGCTTGCCTTTTCCTTTTGCTGTTATGTAAGACTTTGCATTTATTGATATTATAATTCATTTGCCACCTATGAGCCCAGTCCATTAGTTTGTCTGTTTCAGTTTGAAGCTGTAGACGTTCAAGTTCATTTGTAGATTTATTTCCCAGCTTTGTATCATATGCAAATTTTGATATCTTGCAATGCAGCCCATTATCAATATCATTAATATATATAAGAAAGAGAACCAGTCCTAAGACTGATCCTTGTGGAACTCCACTTGTTATGTCTAACCTTTCTGAGGCTTGCCCATTAATCACAACTCTTTGCACATGGCCAGTCAACCAATTTCCTGTCTACCGAAATGTAACCCCATCAGTGCCATGTGACAATATTTGCTCGTAATCTTTGATGCAGAACCTTATCGAATGCTTTTTGAAAATCTTGATATAATAGATGCATTTAAGTATATGTAAATATGTGGGAGAGTATATGTATATATATGTAAATAATAACCATAAATAGTGATAAATGTCATTCAGTGGGTCACGAGGCTACCATCACCTACCCACTTTCCCCCACTGCCTCTACCAGGGGAATTGTACCTCATCTTTAGGGTTATGTCATGGCCATATTTGTTATGTTAGGACACTTGTTTCTATATATCCTTTATGTTTACATGTATTTTTTTCATAAAAGTATTGATGATTCATTATTAGATTTGTGTCAGGCTCAACCCCCTGCACTTCTCACAACCCATTGGCACCCCTACCTGGGGCTTTATGTATTAGCTTTAGCACTTATGGCTGTATGAGTTCTGTTAGGTCATTGCATTGTATATATCCTGTACTTTTACATATATATATTTTTTTTCATTTTATAATGGGCGATAGAAAATATGAAAACTTTTTTTTCCATATTGTGAGTGATTTTTATGACCACCAGGCATTTAAGGGTTAAGATGCAGGTTTGTAATATCCTAACCCTTTACCCTTGAAATGTGCAGTTCATCTGAAATGATAATTATCCAGTGTGAAAAAAATACTTTGAGTATGTGTATATGTTAGACATAAAAAAAGAAGTATTATATATATCTCTATACTTGTGGTAATGTTTTAGATGTACTGGCACTGTTTTAAGGCGGATGGGTAGCCAGAGTATGATACTGTATATTTTTTTCTTGCCATTATTACATATGATATCCACCTTAGCACAATACAGACTTTATGGTTTCTTGCCATACTTGATTTCTTACTGCACATATAGGTATTTTTTTCATACTTGACTGCAACAGGAAAAGACTGTGAAAGGCCGCATTCGTTCACATCCGTTCTCTAGCTGTCATATATAATGCACGGAAACCACAGCTTCCTGTCCATAATCAGGCCCTACAAACCTTTCCATGGATTACCCTGGCTGCTTCACATGCTCTGGTTCAGTACATTGACAGTAGATCGACACCTGTATGTATACCACATTGTTCCCATTCACTTTATCCCATGCATGCCTTTCACCCTCCTGCATGTTCAGGCCCCGATCATTCAAAATCTTTTTCAATCCATCCATCCATCTCCAACTTTGTCCCCCCTCATCTCCTTGTTCCTTCACTTCTGACACATATAACCTCTTTGTTTACCTCTCCTCGTTCATTCTCTCCATATGTCTAAACCATTTCATCACAACCTCTTCACATCTCTCAATCAAACCACCTCGCACCACAGTTTGTCCTCAAACATTTCATTTTCAACACATCCGCCTTCCTCCACACATCCTCATCTATAGCCCATGCCTCGCATCCATATAACATTGCTGGGACTACTATACCTTCAAACTTACCCATTTGCGCCCTCCCAGATAACAACTTCTCTTTCCATACATTCCTCAATACTCCCGAATCCTTCTCCCCCTCACCCACCCTATGATTCACTTCCGCTTCCATGGTTAGATTTGCCGCCATATCCACTGCCAGGTATCTGAAACACTTCACTTCCTCCAATTTTTATCCATTCAAACTCACGCCCCAACTAACCCGTCCTTCTACCTAGCTAAACCTAATAACCTTTCTTTTATTCACATTTACTCTCAGCTTCCTCCTTTCACAAGCATTTCCAAACTCAGTCACTAACTTCTCTAATTTCTCACTCGAATCTACCACCACTGCAGCCATCAGCAAACAACTGACTCACTTCCCAGGCTCCCTCATCCCCTATAGACTGCC
>JAUTYZ010493823.1:3144-14942 GCA_032273725.1 Panulirus interruptus | reverse complement strand
TCTTTTCTTGTTTTCTTTTTTCTTTACTCGTAATCACAGTAAATTAGTGTCATTTCCGTCCACGTTATATTGCAAGTACCTAGTTTGTCCTTTCACAATTTAATTCTTGCCCCCTATTTCCCTTCACTTCTTATGCATATTTTGGTGCTCCCAAAATATTTTCTGATCTTTGAAGTGTATCCATTTATATATATATTTTTTAATTCATTTTTTTTGAGCCATGCAAAAATAGTTGTGAGGGCTGTGCTTTTCAAATAGACCTTTTCCTTTAAAGACGAGTCGAGAGGCTTTTGGGGGGCAAGCAACGTTGTCCTAGGGTCAGGGACTGAGCTCTTTTGTCTTTTTTTCCTTTATAAATCCCACATTAATCCTATTTCAACGATAGCGACAACCTCACACTCACTTCGTCACCGTAACACTCACTTCGTCACCGTAACACAAAACGCCACATGCGGTTTGCTCTGTTTGTGAATTCGTTGTAATTTGGGATGTTTTTCCTTCTAAGTTAGTAAGTTCTTGAGAGAGAGAGAGAGAGTTCCAAAATCGCGGGGCCCCTTCTGTCCAATAGTCCAGTTGATACTGTTGCAACTTTTTGCAGTGACTATATCAAATTTCCCCATTTCTCTTGCCTTTTTTTTTATTATTTTCACCTCTTGGTGTCGTGTTTTGATTCCCAAATATTTGATTTCAAAAGTTACTTTTATATCATTCTCTGGATGTTCTTTCATATTAAAGACAACTCTTGTTTATTTTGTCTTTGCTTATAGGTGACCCACATTCTCCAGTTACTATTGTTAATACATCAATTATTTCTATATCTTCACCCAACGTATCTGCAAATAGCAGTCGGTCATCTGCAAGGTATATTTTTCTGAAATATTCATTTTCAGACTCTCTCTTTACTTCCATTTCCTGTATAAATTTGTTACTATTTCGGGGTGGTGGTGTATCCTTATTTCAATTTTGCTAAATTCTACTTTTTTGTAATTTCTAAGAAAAAAATACGATATATGCATTAATGTTGGTGAACTTTGTATTTCATTAACATCTGAATTCATATTTCTTTATCAACAGAATCTTGTGCTTTTTTTTGAAGTCATTTAATGTCACTATAAATGACTCTTCCTGTACATCAAGTTATCATTCCAATATATCAATATGATTATAACGTTTTTTGTATCTCCATCTGTAAAACCACTTTGCTCTTTTTTGATTTCTTGATTTTCATATAGTTATATGACTATCTGTTTTCCACTACCTCTTAACATGAGTATTTTGCTAAATGTTTTTATACTTCTGATAATATGTCTGTTCTATATATTCTCATGGTATTTCCCCATACTGTACTGTGTTATTTAGCCAGTTTTGAAATTCTGACTTCAGGCTCTCAGTTCCTCCATTTTTTTATTTTTTTCAATTTCTTTGAACTTTCTTTTAATAGTCGATATTTTTTTCTCTCATAATTTTGTTTTCTCGTCTTTACACTAATTTTTTGTTTGGTCATCTTGTGCTTTTTTTTAACTATTAATCTCACTATGAATGCCTGACTTTCTGTACAGCAAATTTTCAATCCAATATATCAGTATGATTATAATGGTTTCTATATCTCCTTCATCTTTGAAACACCTTTGAATCTTTTTTGTTTGTTTTCCAGTACCTCCTAAAATGAATATTTTGCTAAAAGTTTTATACTTCATGTAATAAGTTTGTTAGAGATATTCTGTTATTTCCCCAGACTGTATTGTATCATTTATCCAAATTTGAAATTCTGACTTTAGGCTCTCAGTTCCTCCATCTTCCATTTATTTTTTTCACTTTCTTTAAACATTTTTCTAGTGATGTTGATATTTTTAGCTCTTTCATAATTCTATTTCCTCTTTCACCTTAAAAGCCATTTATATGTGTCTTATTTCATCTTTGCACATTTTGTTTGGTCTTATATATTTATCATACAACCAATTATTATTTCTACTACAAAATTTCTTCCATTCCTATTGACAATATTTTCCCCTTCATACCTATCAAGGTAATTTCTTTTACCTTACTCATTCCATATTAGTATCATGTCCATGTTCTTGATAAATGTCTTTTCCAACAGTTTTTAAGTCCTGCATCTGCACCTCCCATGCAAATCTGAATTTCACATTAACAAAGCTTCTCAGAATGAGCCCTTCCAACTAAGGACTCTTAGCTAATTGAGGATCCGAATCAAATTGTATCCAACCTATAATGTACACATATATACATTTGAGCACAAAAGCATACAATATATTCCTATATGATATACTTCAATGTATGTAAGCAACCAGATTTCACCCTACAGGGATCAAATGCTTCCCTCCCTAAACTGCTCCCTCCCTTTACCCTGAGATACGCAAAGAAAGTGTAACTTTAGTACATTAGCATTATCTTAACTGTGCTGTCGAGAGCCATGTACACAGCACCATCGCAAATTGCATGACAAAGGCCAAAAATGACAAGCATATAAAATAGTTGTCCCATTCCAGAAACGTTCATTCATGGGCCGCCTGGGGTCAAGTGCATAGGTTCGCATCCTGGTTACGGCAGTCGGTCCACAGTCAACCCAGCTGTTCATCTCCCCCCCCTTGGGTTTAGTTGATAAAATGGGTGCCTGTAATGAGATGGCCTTGATTTGGGCATTCAGTTGCCAATGCCATCTCAGCTAACATAAAAAAAAAATTATCAATTCATTTTTCACGGGTGGTGCACTGGCAGACCTAATGACCTCAGCCGACCTTGATTTTGTTCACTGTTAATGAAAGGCAGGCTCCATATCAAAATGCTTTTGTTTGTTTCACTATACAGCTTAACAAATATATGAGATACTATATATCTGTCATGCTGGATATGTTTGCACAATCAGTGAGCATATATACAAGTTGAAGGAATTTTGGTAAATCATTACATTGAATGTGATCAAAATATGTTTCATGATCCAAAAGCAAACTACTCATTCATAAAATTTCAAGAAGAAAAGAGTTATTGGAAAGTTTACAAACAAATATTATAGTTTCTTAAACGAAACATTACTCGTCTAAAGATTCGGAGAAAAAATAATTGTAATCAAATAGGCTTGAGAATGGATGAAAATATTTGGATGTTAATATATTTTGATTTGTGGCATTTATGGATCTGGAGAGAGCATATGAAAGCATTGATAGAAATGCTTTGTGGGAGATGTTACAAATATATGTTGTAGGAGGAAAGATACAAGAAGCAGTGAAGAGCTTCTATCAAGAGAATAAGGCATATATGTGTGTGTGTGTGTGTAGGAAGAGAGGGGGCTTAATACTTCCAGGTAAAGGTGGGGCTCCATCAAGGGTGTGTATTAGTCACCATTGCTGTTTAATCTGATTTTGGATAGGGTGGTGAGTGAAGTAAATGTGAGGGTCATGGAGAGAGGAGTGGGTTTGCAATCTGTTGGCAGTTTGGGAGGTCTGGGACATGAGTCAATTTTTGTTTGGTGATGACACAGTTCTGGCATCAGACTCATCTGAGAAACAGCAGAAGCTGGTAACTAAGTTTGGAAGATTGTGTGATCAGGGAAAATTGAGAGGTAATGTACATAAAAGTAGGTTTACAAAGTTTAGCAGGAGAGGAAGACAAATGCAAGTCTGAACAGAGTGAACCTGGAGGCCAAAGAGTGGGTGTGGAGGCTAAGGTCCTGGTTCCATTGAGGGTGCGTGGAAGGAAGGGTCATAGTCTGTGAGGGTAAAGATGGATATGTTGATGGTATAGTATAGTATAGTAGTCCCAATGGTGTTGTATGGATAGGAGGTGTGTGTGCCAAAGATAAAAAAATATGGAAGACAGTGGATTTGTTCGAGTTGAAATGTTTGTGGAAAATATGTGGTGTGAGGAGGGATGATCAATATCGAGATATGATAGAGTAAAAGAGTAGTGTGGTAGCAAAAAGAATATAGTTGAGAAGGCTGAGGAGAGTCTATTAACAAGGTTTGGACACGTAGAGACGATGAGTGAGAAAGGGTGAAGTAAGAGGGTATACTTGTCAGAAGTGGAAGGTACAAGGAAAAGGGGTAGACCAAGTTGGAGATTGAAGGCATCCTCTCGAGCTCCTGCCGCCTTTCTCTTGTACATCTCCCAATCACTTGCACTCCTTCCCTGGGAGTGCCAACCATACACCTCTCTTTTCTCTTTCATTAGCAAATTTACTTCATCTTTCCACCACTCACTACCCTTTCTCACCTGCCCAACTTCTGCATGTCTCACACTTCACTTATACATGCCAGCACTGCTTCCTTAAATACCATCCATTCCTTACCCACTCCCCTAGGTTTGTTTACTCTCATCTTTTGCCAATCTACATTCAACCTCTCCTGGTATTATTTTCCAAGCTCACTATTTTCACCATCCTGTTCTCACCCGTATCATTCCCTCTTTTCCAAAAACCTATACAAATCTTCACTCACGCCTCCACCAGGTAATGATCAGACATCCCACAAGCTCTTGAGCTCACTTCCTATATATATATATATACGAAACTCTACCTCCTTCACGTTACATTACAAGCAAGGCTGTATCATCATCAGTTGATACAGGGTGGAACAATCTCGTCAAAGAAATCACTTCAAAGGAGTCCATCTGTCCCTGCTACTGTGTAGTGCAGCATTAAGGTGCAGGAGCCCCTATAAAAAGGGTCCTGGGGTAACACTAGGATCCCTTCAGAATACTCACACCCTAGTCTAAGCCATGTATCCACAAATCAACCAGCTTCATGGGAAGATCAACAGCTGGACTGGCTACAAGCCAAGATTAAAAAACAAAGTGAACCTATATCTACATTCATTATATCAATTAATAATAAAAATGAACTTTTCATGGACAAATGCCATTTTTTTTACAAATATGGGACAGGATTAAGACAAATAAAATGCATTATTATTTTACTATTAAACATATATTTGGTGTTAGTAGGACTAGAAGTCTTCATCAGCTAAGCTTGTCATTAACCTAGCCTAATGAGGAGGGAGTATCAACCCCCCTTAATAAGAAACAAAAGCCTTTACTTTAAACACTATGGAAAAATGCATATGCTGTACATTTCAGCTGTTGTGATTATTTGTAAATAATCTGGAAGGTATAGGAGAGAGCATTAAGTCCCCAATTACACAAAATGGAGATTTATCTTCCACATTTTCCCTATAACAAATACTGTATAAAGAAAACTGCTTATATTGTCATATTGCCAAGACATATCACTCCTTGCTAATTCCTGCATTTATAAAGCCACCAGTTTAAAAATATCCATGATGCAGGACACATGAAATCTAAATACAGTCATCCTGAAGATATGTTCATTTAATTTTTCATATTCTTATCATTTTTATAAACTTAAAACCTACAAATACTTGGCGATAATTAGTTACGCTCAATGTGGAAGGGTGTATGGAAAATGGCAATAATGGCTTGTAAAAGGCACTGAAAAAATGCTGACACTAAGGTCAGGAAGTGCATACCACATCAATATCTTCATTACCTAGTTAAGTCTTGGCCAGTTGCCTGAGTGACTGAGTATACATGCAGGCTGTCAGGGCCTGTGGGTGTGGGTACTCGGAGGTGCACACATAACTTGTATCACTCCATTAGGGAAATATATATATATTCATATTCCAGGTATATACTAATTCACCAACTCTCGGACATACATACTTAAATACATAAGAATTCTTTTCAGATTAAACAGTGAATCCCTATACTAGGTGACAGTATACATATTTTTCCCTTTATAACAGTACAACATCACTTTTATTTAACCAAATTTAAAAGAAAGAAGTTACTATGGATAATAATATTAGCAACTGCAATGATAATCCAAACGTGCAAGAATTATGCTACCTCTTCCCTGATGACAGGACTGACAACACCGTACACTGCCACAGTCACAGTACTGATAGTAAAGACATCATAAAAATATTTCTTTGGATTATCTCCCTACTCTTCTGAAAATTACCCAGTTCATATGAAATTCATATTCCCATATTCCACTGATTAATCTTGGATTCCTAATTGCTAAGAGATCATGCTTGTTCTCTGAAACTCTTCATTACAACTCTAAATCAATTATCCAATACCTGACAGTTCTATGCTCAAAGCTTACCTCATTCCTTCGCACTATAACCTTTGCAGCCATAGGTGATTCCCAAAAAGCAATTCTGCGAATCTTAAATGACATATATAAACACATATAAGCTTGATATCCATCTGTGATCAAAATCAGAGTTGCATACTTTTTTCATACAGACTTTTAAATTACCTGAAGACTGACAAACGATATTATCACATTATAGTTAATACCTATGGTTCTGAGGGAAGAAGCACTGCATGTTATATCATCTATCAAATGGTTAGCGTCAGTGTGAGATCAATAGGTAAGAGTGGTTGCTCAATACATATACAATATATAAAGATCAGAATATAACCAGTCTCTCTAAGCTTACTTAGAAGACAGTCATAGCTTCCTTCCCTCAAAATTTTTTTTTTAATCAAGTGAATAATCATAAAAATATCAGTTGATTTTTCAAAAGAAATTCATGAATAACTATAGCTACCTATGAGCATCCACTATGTTTTTTGTGAAGAAAATGTTAATTCCATTTTCATCACATCACAAATCACTTATCACAAGGCTAAGTTAGCACAGCTCTGTGAAAACTAGTTAGGAATAATCATACTGTTAGCATGTCAGTTCTTTCGTGTGGGTTAGTAGTAGTTTAAAGTTACCAAAAAGCTATTAACTAAGTTAGTTACTCCACTGAATTAATGCTAAACAAATACTGTATAAAGGAACAAAAAGTCAAGAACACATGCAATACTGCAATACTGGGCAGAAATGTCTTATTCAAACAAAACAGCATTCAATCTGTTTTCCTAAGCAAAGACTGACTGTATGAGAAAAATAACAATACTCAAATGAAGATGAAGTTTACATATCATCACATAATAACCTTGTTATACAGTTGGAGTTCCTTGTTCATTTTTGAAATATTTTTGGCACAAAAAATTTACATAATTAACCAAACTGACTCTGGTGTGAAAAAATCCAAAAATTTCTATAAACAATACTATGTTCTTAAATATTATTCTTTTTTTTGTGTACAGATACAATACTTCCAGTAATATGCCATGAAAACATAACTGACCAATAAAGAATATTTGTTTAAAAATCTCCACTTCTCAACACAATGAAACTGGGTACGACAGATTTGAAAAAAGTTACAAAATGGAAGATTGAATTCTCAGTAACAAAATTGGAAATCCTTCCTCTGTTTACATAGTTCTCAGTATCAAAATTGGAAATACTTACTTTCTCATATCACTCAGTAATAGCCTATCAAATTAATGACTTTCTTCTGGCAGTTAATTATGCAACTATTACTAGTTTCAGTTAGTAGTTATAACATTTAAGATGCTCCAGATCCCTTCTTTTCATTTGTAAAATTGCTTCAACTGACAGGAGAAGAGTGCACATTTACCTCACCAATGCTTATTCAATTTATACTATGTGATGAGCCTAATATGTAAATCCATAAATGACACTTCCTATGAAACAACTTCACATTAAGAGTTCATACATTTGAAAAAATCTAACTGATTAATAGAAAAAATCAGGAAAGCTTTCCAATATGCCCAAGGTTTGATCAGCAGCCTAGAATGTATATCTAGCATTTATGCTAAATACAACTACTTTTAAAAAGATTATGTCATGCCCATTATCTTACTCTTTTGTCCTGTAGATGTACATCAGAAAGCCTCACTTTGGGATAGTGTCATCACAATATTGAAGACAAGACAGACAGAAAAACAGGCACTCATACATACATACATACATACACACACACAAAACATGTAAAAAATATATAAATAAAGAGCTAAGCAATAAATGAGTTGGAAACAATGTGATGAAATACTACTATAGTAGCAGAATGGAGGATGAATGAAACAGCTAAAGCTATGCAATAAATGAGTTAGAAAAGGTAAAATGAAATGCTTTTTTTAATACCAGAGGTGTGGATGGGTAGAACAAACTATGTAAAGAAAGAGTGAATGCAGAGGCTATAAAAAAATGTAACACGGTAAAGAAAGTCTGAAGTGGGGCCAATAAGAGTAGAATTCCCTTCTTATAATGCAGAAGTCAGTGATCACACACACTCCTGGTGAGATGAAGCCAGACATAACAAGCACAAAGACTAATTTCATTAAGGAAACTGAGTTGTTTGCAATTTCCTGAGGATATACAATAACGAGGAAAGAGGAAATTGACAAATGGGGAATGGACTATCCCTTTTGATGAAAGAAAGTATCATATTCCAGGAGATAATGGTAAACAATGGAGCTTTTATAAGAAAATACATAATGAGGAAGAAAAATAGTGAAAAAGTCTGCCTCATCACCATAATAACACAAGAAAGCAGATTGGACAAACTTATATCCATGCAGGGATACAAACACTTGAAGATTAAAGTTTGTTAAACATTATAAAGAAAACTCTTTGTATCAGTTTGTCCCACATCACAAAGTTCACCTGGAAAGGATATGCCATCATTACTCAATCTAGTCTTGATGTCTTATGTAAAATCTTTATATATGGAGCTCATTATAGGAAAAGCAATCACAGTACATAAAATGGAATACACAGTGAAGCAAGAAGTGTCTGAGGATAAGGAGCACACACTAACCACAAGAAAGCTATGAAGAACTAAACACTTTTTCAAGGAAAATATTGAGCTGAAAATCAAAACACTGCACTAGAGTTGTCCTCTACCACTGGCCTGCTAAGAAGCAGCACTGGAGTTCAACAGTAATGGAGACTTTCACCATGGCCACCCCTCTGAGGGAGTTCTTAGATGGAACAGGAATCAGAGAGGTAGAAGTAGTAGGTAGGAACATTAGGCATGAGCATTAGGTAGAAGTAGTCAGTAGGAACATTAGGTAGGAGCCTCTGCAAACACTGTGTTAGACTTGCCCTCTGCCAGTGGCCTGTTAAAGGGTGAGGCACTACAGGCTAAGAAGCGGCACTAGAGTTCACGAGTTATGGAGAAATTATTGCCGTGGCCACCCTCATGGGGGAGTTCCAGAATGGAACAGGTGTCAGAGATATAGATAGATAGATAGATTAAAACCAACCACTAAGGATTGAACTGTGGTGTAATGGCTTTATGAAATCTACATTAAAAGTGTAACAAGGAGGGTACCAACAAAGCAATGTTGAGTAGAGGACAAAATAAAGAAGTAATGATGGATTTAATAGGATATACAGTTGAACACCACTTATCCAATATGACTGAGAACCCAAGTGTTCTGTGAAGTGGAATTTTATATATAAAGGAATTTGCTACAGCAGTGTTACAGTAGTGTTTTGAAGCATAATCAATTCCCCAGTACTGAATGGTATACACAGTTATACTTTTTTTGCATACCAAGAAACACATCATATAAATGTACAGTGAAGCATAAATAAAACAAAAAAGCACACCTTCATTGCAATGCTGGCAGAAACACCCACACAAAATACGATCTAAGTTAGAGCAGTGAGAACCTACTGTTTTGTGTTCAGCCATTACCTTGAGAGTCACTTTCAGCTTAAACTTCAATTTTTTTCTTTCTCTGCCTTTAAACCATACACTGTTTTTGGTCCAACACCATACTTTTCCCTGAGTTTCATAATACTTACTAGGTGATTTATTTTTTCAGCAATTCTACTTTCTGCTGGACAGATAGCACTTTCCTGTTTCTCTAACCTGCTCAAATTGATTTTTCAACACTTTTTTCTGAAAAAGACATCTTTGAGAAGGGGTTACCACCAATACCAACACTTTCCCCTGAATTTGCATCACTGTTAGCACTTACTGGCCTCTAAACACTTTCTGCTGCTATCCTTCTCCCCACAATCACCAGTACCCAAAAGAAGTGTTGAATTATGCTTAAGATCTGTCACGACTGAATAAATAAATTGAAGTGTATGCAAGAAGTGGCTATGACACATATAGACTGACCAAACAAAGCACTGTCTGTCAATTAACTAGTCAGGTAAATTGGGGCATGTGGGCTACTTAACGCTGGTGCTTGGTGTGGGGGATGCTGAAAATACAGTATGCCACCTATGGATGGTGAACAAATTTATGTATAATGGAACATGGGTGGGAGCCTGAGTTTTTCTGTATGATGGGTGTCTTTGTTACCAAGAAGAACAGTAAAATAATTTCCTACAGTATAAACAGGTAAGGGGTGCAAAGACACACTGTAAAAGTGATATAGCGGACACAGAGGCCAGGCATCAGGTGAAAGGTAAAAGAGGGCCTTGAATTATTACATTAAGGTAAAATGGGGAAAGAATAGGTACAAAAGAAATATCACATTTGTAAAGTAAAAGATTGATTAATTATTTATACCTTTAAAGGAAACAAATTAATGGTAAAGAACCAAAAATTTAAATGAAAGAACTCGCATGAAAAAAATATTTACAAACTATGCTTTATGCGATGCATTACATAAACATACAGGCTATACCTGATGTTTTACATAAGTAGACTAGGCTATGTATGTGATGTGTTACATTCAATGTTGCTGAGCATATTCACTCCATAAGATTTAGAACTTCCTATACCACTGCACTGGGCGAGAGAAAGATACATAGAAAAATGCTGACACAAAGTCCCTAAAGTATGAGGAAACTGAAGGAGCAGTACCTGCTTATGTCTCATGAATCAGATGTCTCTTCACCATTAGTACTTAAGAAGTGTGTTGAGGCCCTATGCAAACTACTGGGAATGTTGTTGAAAGAAGTAAGTGCCATTATTTGAAAACAGTAACATAAAGGTATCCCTATACTAAAGACCAGTCACCAACTAGTAAGCACAATTCTTTTGCTTCACCTGCTATGACAGGAGAAGAATTTGTGTATGCATTAAAAACATACTTAATTGCTTCTTCCCCCTCAGCAAGAAAAAAATTAGGAAAAAATTTAGGACATCTTGACTGAAAATTACATTAGGAAAAGATAACATGGATTCAGAAATAGGAAATAGTACATAATGAAGTTACTAAACTATGAGAGAATAAGCAAAATCTAAAAAATTGACTGGGTGGATTATGTATTCATGGACTGCCAGTAGACCTTCGATACTGACCCCCACGGATGAGTGATAAGGAAAAGCTAGATTTCAAAGCTGGTATCAGAAGTGGGTTCCATGGATGGACTGATACTGTAAAAAAGCAAAGAACACAGGGTAGCCTTTATGGGCTATGCTAAGAATACAAATAATTTCAAGCAGCAAAAGACCACTGGGTCCTTACAAGGTTCTTTGTAACTATGGAACACATCAGAAACTCTCAGATTAGTGTGGTTAAGAGTTGAAAGACACAGATGGTTCAAGAGAAAAATCTGGTCAATAATTATATATGTTAACAATCCTGTTGAACAGAATTACTTTGCTTCATTTGAGGTAAATGTTTGCCAACATGTCTGTATCCATTATAAGAGAAATCAGATGAATTTATCCTTGAGGAGCTTGTCAGACTGAAATAATTAAAGCCTTTGATAATCTTTAATATCTGTATTAGATCATCTCTCAATCTTCTCTTTTCTAAGCTAAATATATTCAAGTAATTTTGTCGACTCTCATAGCATTTGTTTCTCAGTCCGAGCATCATCTTAGATGTCTTTTTTCAAGTAGGGTGACCATAACTGAACACAAAATTTAAGGTTGGGATGTAACACTGAAATGAAAGAGTACGGATAATTTCCCTAGGGTTAAATT